>VNJU01003241.1:0-89131 GCA_008042675.1 Drosophila seguyi
CCATGTCTTAAATTTTATGAAAATATGCGGAAAATTTGCTTAGTTAGATTTTTTTCTCAAAATTTTCCGATCGGTTCTATGGCAGCTATATGATATAGTTGTCCGATTTTGATAAAATTAAAACCGAAATTCTAAAATAATACCAAATGATCAGATCTAAAATTTTATGCAAATATCTTAAAAATTGGCTAA
The DNA here is from genome assembly GCA_008042675.1 of Drosophila seguyi. Taxonomy (NCBI): domain Eukaryota; kingdom Metazoa; phylum Arthropoda; class Insecta; order Diptera; family Drosophilidae; genus Drosophila; species Drosophila seguyi. The sequence continues at coordinate 193 of VNJU01003241.1, forward strand.
GTTATAATTTTTTTGATTAAAATTTACCGATCGTTCCTATGGCAGCTATATGATACAGTCGTCCGATCCGGCCGGTTCCGACTTATATAGTAGTGAGAGCATATAGAAGACTATCTTCAAAGTTTCATTCAGATAGCTTCAAAACTGAGGGACTAGTTTGCGTAGAAACGGACGGACAGACGGACAGACGGACAGACGGACAGACGGACATGGCTAGATCAACTCGGCTGTTGATGCTGATCAAGAATATATATACTTTATAGGGTCGGAAATGTCTCCTTCACTGCGTTGCAAACTTCTGACTAAAATTATAATACCCTGCAAGGGTATAAAAATCAATTTAATAATGTGACAGTTTTAGAGAATTCAAATTTCTTTGGTTGCTCTGGACTCTGGAGTCCAGAGAAAACGTTTACGTTTCCCAAGTGTACTTAACAGAATCTTTGATGTTAAGAGCTTTTAATAAAATATACGAATTATCTTTGGCAACCAGAAGTGAGCTTAGGCTAATATAAAGATATGATATTACATGAATTGCAAAGGATATTTTACATTGAGACAGCTTGAGTAATTATTTGATATTGTTTTTTATAACTTCCTAATAGATTTATTACTTATTTGTTTTTATTCATTGTTGTTAAGTTATTTTCTTTCAAGTTACTGTCGATGAGTAACTTTTACAAGAGAGATTTTCCATTAAAATAGTATATAAATACCCAAATATTGCTGCAATGATTTGATAGAAATATTTTAAATTTAAGAATACTCTTGATATATATAAAAACCTTTCCCCTTACATTCCATAAACCAAAGCTCAATTCTTGCACGACCTTTGTACTGTTATTAAAAATCAATTAATCAAATGTCCATCGCCCAAGGCAAGTGTTAAACCCTGATAAATATTTGTATACTGCTATCTATAGATATCTCTATCTATTAACCACAAGAAACGTTGACGAATGTGGCGGTAAACAGCTAATGCCCAAAACAATTCTGTTGTTTTCAGTGGGTTATTGTTTGTCCTCAAACAAAGATTGAAATAACGACTTTTTGCACCTTTTTGAAACCGAATAACCACCTATTTTTGCACCTCATTTCATCCAGACATAGCAGCAACAATTTCAATAGATTGCTCAACCGAATGCAAAAACTTTCCGAGAGACTGTCGCCAATATAAATATGCTAATTAATCACGTGTTTCATAGCTTACTTACGCCGCTCTCTTACCTAATGGCTATTAGTGTGTGTGCCGTGCCAATTTCCATGGCATTTTTGCAGCTCGTGCCGGCGATTTGTCGCGCAAAGTTATTAATGCTAATGGATTGCATCCATTATATGCATAAACAATTAGGCCACTACCTGTGTACACCTCAGTAGGGCCAGCGAATAGATCTGCATAACTGGTTTCTAGACTAAATTCTTCATGTTTTGGATTGATGAATCAATTGAGCTAATTTAATAAATTTAAGATTTATTGGAAAAGGATTGAGGAAACTTCCACTTAACTTTCAAAGTATTTAAATTTTATGTAAGGTGGTAGTAAGGTTTCACAATATATAAATATTTGTATTCAGTTTTTCATATTCGTATTAAATTTCCCAATTGCTAGACAAGTTTTTATTAGAAAAACAAGAAAAGTTTTCTACTTTTCAGTTTGCAGTAAAATATTTACTTGATTTTAGTAAGATTATAACTTATGAATGCCATCAAAGGAAAAATTGAATTGGCAAACGCTTGAAGGTATAAGGTAGTTCCTTTAAGGAACTCTATTGACTTACTCTGCGGCGGGTTTGATTTTTAAATATCCGGTAAGATTTTGTTTAATATGAAAATGCTCTTCAATTTCCAGTCTTAGTTCAAGCTTCTTAATTGTAATTCTTGAAGCCTGCCTTTTGGTTCTCTTTAGTTATATGCTTTCACGTCACAACTCAAATATGAAATCAAATTTGTCAATAGCTTACATTTTAACAACAATGTCCATAGTCATGGCCAACTCTGTTGCTTTTGTAACAAGAACATCAAAGTGGGAAATTTAAAAAACATTTTCTATACAATCTGTTGCATTTAGAAGTCTACTATTAAAATTTGAATATTATCGAAAAATATACGAAACATTTTACTTAATATACGAAAAACTGTAATTAATTTTCTCTTAATTATCTTATATCTTATATTATCAATTTGGTAGCAAAATCAACAGACATATAACAATTTTAAAAAAATTTTCCTATAGCAGCTATAATAAAAATATGTTTAGTTAAACAGTATATTGATAGGGAAAGAACGATATTGAAAATCTATCAATTATATCACGCAATGTACATAAAAATATTTTGAAATTGTACCTAAATGTTCCTAAAATTGAAATATGCAAAAGTATCGTATTTGTCTTAAAAATATGAATAATATTGAAAAATAAACAAAAATTAATGTAAGTCCTCGATTCAGGTATTTTAAATAGAATATTAATTTATCGGTAATATATCGGCCTCAGTAGCAATGAATAATACAATAAATGTATCGAAATTTTTTGTGACAGCTCTATAAAGTGTTTATTAAGTTGTAACAAAAAAATCAAATTTTAAAGCCATTTACTTTTTATACCCTTGCAGGGTATTATAATTTTAGTCAGAAGTTTGCAACGCAGTGAAGGAGACATTTACCCTATAAAGTATATATATTCTTGATCAGCATCAACAGCCGAGTCGATCTAGCCATGTCTGCCTGTCCGTCTGTCCGTCCGTTTCTACGCAAACTATCTGAATGAAACTTTGCAGATCGTCTTCTATATGCTCTCACTACTATATAAGTCGGAACGGGCCGGATCGGACAACTATATCATATAGCTGCCATAGGAACGATCGGTAAATTTTAATGAAAAAAATTATAACTTAGCCAATTTTTAAGATATTTGCATAAAGTTTAGATCTCACCATTTAGTACTATTTTGGAATTTCGGTTTTTTATTTTATCAAAATCGGACAACTATATCATATAGCTGCCATAGGACCGATCGGAAAATTTTGGGAAAAAAATCTAACTAAGCCAATTTTCCACATATATTCATAAAATTTGAGACTTGACCATTTTGTATTATTCCAGAATTTCGGTTTTAATTTTATCAAAATCGGATCACTATATCATATAGCTGCCATAGGAATATATATATCTGTTCGGCTTTGTTGCTTGCAACATTTTTCGCCAGCAACATTCTGCACTGTCAACATTTATTTTATGACAGTACCCAAGAAAACGAAAAAGTCAGCACATTTTTCTTCTTCTTCTTCTAATTACTGCAGGGGTATTTAAAATTCGGCATGCCGAAGTTAGCTTCCTTTCTTGTTAAAGTTAAGATCTTTTGAATCTATTGTTACAATTGTACAGGTTTCTTTTAGCTATTATATGTAGTGCTTTGATTTCTGTGATACTGACTTGTGGGTCAACTATAAGAAATCCGGAACCTTCCAGATCAAAGACTAAATGAGTTTGTTTAATAGAAGGAATATCTCTGGGTAGATCTTATCGCCTGGCGATGCTGGAAAATTACTCTTATATATATACCTATATTATAGGTTTAAATTCCCACCAAGCGCATAACGAGCCACCATTACTTCTAAAAGCTCCTCAAGATTGTTAAACAATTTGTTGGCATTGTACCAATCTCGTTGGCCATAAATCACTTGCAATTAAGAACGTATTAGTTTTAGGGTTGCCATTAAACCCTGAATTGGCCGAATCTAATCGACTTTCCGCGAGATCGAAGCCACCGATAGGGGGCAGCCGAAAATAAGAGCCTCCAACTTTGGTACCCGCAACCGAGAGGGCATAATGCTCTTGTATAACCATTAAAATTAATGATGAACAAAGGGAAGGCAGGCAGAAAGGGAGGGACATCGGACAAACGGACAGACGGACAGCTTACTATGGCCAACAGGGAGCAACAAAATGAGCGTTAACCAAGCGAATCCTCGGCACGTTTTGGAATTTACACGAGCGGTGTTTGTGAGAGGGGTCCGAGCAGGGGGGCAAGGTGTGCTGTCCGTGACTGGAGGATAAATGGGGCTTTTTTGAAAAAGGGGGGAAGAGACAGAGAACAGACGTTATGCGAAACACGCAAAGCGAATATTCGATTTCGTTGCAACGATGCTGAACGATGCTCGCTTCAACCAACCCCTTCCGCCCTCCGCCCCTGCCACATGTAGCATGGCAATTTGCCATTTTGAACACAACAAAGCGTGGCGCAAGGGGAACGAGGCAGGGCAGGCAGGGGCGTCGCACAGGGTTGACTCTACCAGAGGGGGTGGTGGAGGTGTAGCCAGTGGTGGAGTGCAGGGAAAATGAGGGGTGCGCGGTGCCTGGTGCAGAGGGAACGCCGCCGCACAGCCGAGGAGGAGCGAGGAGGCCGAACCGCAGTTTTGCGGCTTCATTGGATGCCAAAAGGCAGCCAAAGGTGGCTTTCGGCCTCGCTGGTTCGTTCTCGGCTCTCCAAAAATATTTCCAGAGTTTCAACGAGAGTTGCTGTGCCACAAGCTTTGAACCATCCGACAAAAGGGAAGTTTTGTTTTCCTAAAAAACTAGAGTGAGGTTTTAGCTCCAAAATCTGCTCAGTTTACTAGAGTTTTTTTTTGGGTTTAGAAAGCAACGCTGGCCAGTAGACCACATTTAAAGATAGATATAACTTAAAGAACTTTTTAATTTGGATTAAGTAAACTTAAATAACTATTTATAATATAGAGAGAGGTATTTTCTTTAGGTCTTAATACAAACTTCATTTTAAACCTTATCATAATATCTCTCTTATCATGACTTGAAAACATGAAATACCACATTTTTAATGTAAAAATCCTATTATGGCTGTATTAAGGATCTCACCATTTTTCTTGAAATATTTAAGATCCAATAATTTTTCTCCATTTTGCTAGAAATAATTAAGAGCCAATAATTTTTAAATTACATTGGCCGACAACATTTCAGAACCAAGAACTGGGATATACTTTTTCGAAGATTTTTAATGCGTTGAACTCGAACCCGACCTTAAATAAATTCCCATACGACAGGTTTTCGAGATATTTCAACTTAAAGGTGTGAAATATTTGATTTTTGGGTACATTACCAACCAATAAAGACTTTTTTATATTTTGTAAATCATTAAAACTTCTGCTTAAGCCCCAGAAATAAATATTTTAATTCGAATTACGTTTAAATACTAATTAAAATGAATGAAGCAATTCTAAAAAAAGAGAATAAGCATCTTCCATCTGAATATCTAACATCATGAGTAGTACATTGATTAACAACAAAAAATAACTCAATTTAAGAAAAAGACAATAATTTGTAAATATTTTTACTTAGAAGTAAGTGGTGTTTGAAAAGCCATAAAAAAACCTGCAAAAGACCCTTTATTTTCTCTCATCAAATTGGAAATCTCTCTGTAAAAATGCCTGTTGGACCTTAAATAACTATATATAGTATACAATTTTTTCAGATTTTGTCATGGTTTCACTAGCCATTTGGAATTATAGTGCCAAGGAAGCTGTACGTAACCCAATGCCAAGGTGGCCCCTTGTTCGCTGTGAAATTCCAGAAAAAAGGTGTTAAAAAGATGGATTTACATTTATTATAAATTAGGTGACTAATGTAACAATATGATTTTTAATTATTTAAAATTAGTTTACTAAGTCAATATCATGCCTTTTTTTAATATATTTAAAAAGCATGTATGTTTTTGTGTATCTGATCTTATTTTCCTTTGCAATTTTGTTTTATATACATTTTTCTCATTTGTATGATTCAAATATTATTCACACAAGTAAAAATCTTGTGTGTATATACATATATATATATTTTAAGGAATGGAAAATAGCTTTTGGCAAACTACAAATTTCCATTGGAGCAAACAAGTTTTCCAAATAAAAAAGTTTTGCAGACTTGCTTTCAAAAGTTCTGCTTAGATCCGGCATCCTTCGTGTTGTACAAATCGCAACCTTTTTGTAATGAGATAATACAATTTGACAGGTCTGTCGTCGAATTCTGAAAAGGTGATGATGGGCAGCGGGATGGAGGTAAAACGGAAAGGTGTTTCAATCAGAGCTCGTTATTTGTGAATGTATCTTACGTAAGTATCTGTGTGTGTGTCGCTGTATCTGTATCTGTCAGATTGTGTGGGAGCGTGCACCTGTTACGGCTGCTGCTTATGCCTTCACTTCCTCGGATTGTGTTTCCTCTTTTTTTTTCATATTCGCTGAACTTTGCCTTCCGTGAGGAACTTCGGCTTTTAACCGTCGGGTTGCCGCTGAATCGGCTTTTTTTATTTTTCAGGCTGCGGATGCTGGTCGCAGGGCGTAGCTCACATAAAGGTTATATTGCCGCTGCAGGGGAATTAGAGTTAATCGAATAATAGGCACACACACACACACGATCTGAAAGAGGCAGATACATACGGTAAAGACTCTGGAAAGGAAAGGTTGTAGTATAACAATATTACTTTTTATAGTTAAATTAATATTGCTTTAGTGAAGCCTTGCCTTCAAAAACCGATTTACTATAAAATTAATATTATTAATAAATAATATACAAATATTATTTTCTAACTAATTTACTATTATTCTAGAATTCTAGAATATTCCAATAGTGTAACTTGCATTCCAGATTCTTTTACCATAAAACTTATTAATATTATAAATTTCTAATTTTCTTAACAAGTTCCTTCTTCAATTTTCCTTAAATCGTTATAGATTTCTGTATCTTTTGTATTTATATATATTTTATGGTTTACTTTAATGAGGCATTACTGTATTTATGTGTCTGCAGCCCCTCTGAGGTCGGAGTCATGACCAATTGGCGTGTTTTTTCATAAAAAAAAAAGCGGGAATGGAAGTTGATACGAACCTCGTTGCGCCTTTGCTCCACGCTCATCGCCTCGTCTTCTTTGGCGCTCTGTTATTGCTGTTTTTTATTACCTCTTTTGCTCCTCCGCCTCGTCAAAAATGATGTGCACTCATTTGTGAAGTGCGCGGCGTTTCTCTGATTCTCTGATTCTCTTATACCCCGATTCTCCGAGTCCCCGTCTTCTCCAGAGAGTTCTTGGTGCGTGAGAAAAGCGGATGGATCTGTAAGATACTTATGTATCTGTAGCTATAACTATAAGCAAAGGCGGATTTAGAGGGGCTTTTGAGGGTAACAATCTGTTTGGGAAGTATGTTACTATATAGACTTTACTTACTTTATCCAAAAAGACTAATAGAACGTATAATTATAAGGAAAGTCCAATTTTTTTTTTTACATACGTGTAGTGTCTGCTAACGGAAATTAAGTTTAAAAATCCAAATGTTTTCGTATACATAAGCTTCATTTTAAAAAAAGACTATTTGGTATCAAGAAATTCTATATAATTATTTATCTCTTAACCTTATTTTTAGATTCCTTTTTCAACATATCCCTCTGAAAATTCCCCTGCCACCCCTGGATTTATCTGGAGCTGCTCAAGTGGCGGTGCTACTTAAAAGCAACTCTCCGAGTTCCTCAAATTCACTTCTAATTGATTCAAAATTGCTCTCAATTGCAGCCAAGCTGCCCGACAAAAGATGCAGCCTTCGATGCTTCGATCGGCGAGCCCCGTCAATTTCGTATCAATTTATGTCGGTACAAAAGTCTGTGCATTAATTGCATACCAATTTCCAAGTCTGAAACAATTGTAAAATCTGAATTCTTAATTCGCCCCTAGGCTATTAAGTCAATCTTGCAATTGAAACCTCAAGTTCATTAGTGCAATGAATTAGTTATTACGTTTGATTTATGCAGAGTACAGGGAGCAGGGTCTTTGATTAAAAGCTGTCAATGGCACAACTATGCCCAAAAGGCGCATAAATGTTTAATTTTCTTGTGTGGGGAATTTGCTTTATGCATAATATGGGATTATTGGAGGATTATTGTTGATTTCCTTTAGTTCTAATAATCATTCCTATTAAAATACATATGTAGATAAAGCTTCCAATTTGTATTTTATATGCAACTAAGCTCTGCTAAGGTGATCACATACACACAGATACTGGAAATATGTTTGGTCTGTTAGGGTCACTATATTTAAATTTTTAATTTTTGAAGAATGTATTATACCTTACTTCTTGCATTATATAGTTCATTCATATGCATATAAAATTTTTTCTTTTATTAATAAACAGCATAGATTAAGTGGTTGTTGAAAATGTCACATGTCAGATGTCAGACCGTTTTTAAAAGTTAAAATCAATTTAAAATAAAATTGCTTTTGCTTGTAAATTACAGTCCGATTTCAACATTAATGTGGTTTTCTTTTCATCGTTTTTAACATTTTTTTTAAGGATTTATGTTGAAAGTAAAGTAAAATGCTGCTTATTTTTATACGTTTACAAGTTTTAGTTGGAATGAAAATAAAAAGCTGTTTAATATTGTCATAAAATGGCGTTGACAGCACGTTTTTCTCGTAACTAAAAAGTGAAATGGTGAGTTTTATACATTACATACTTTGCTAACATGTTTTTAACAAATTTATTAATACCAATATAATGCCATTTTGCTTAAATGTTTAATTGTTATTTATTAAAATTTTTTTGTAATGTATTTGTTAGCAGCGACCTTATAAGAATTTTAAGTGTTCTTCACACTGGAGGACAAGTTCTTAGTGGTTATATAAAAATTATATAATTTTATAAAAAATTATATATACAATATACAAATTATATAAAAATTTTAATATAAAAACTTCACTGCACCACATGAAAAAATGTTTGCTGATTTATTGACAAATGTTTCACGAAAAAGTTCCACAAAATCCCTGATAAAAATAAAATGATTAAATAATACAATGCCTGCTTTTGCACATTCCATGAATTTCATTATTTGTTGCTATTGTGATTCACCGTTGTAAAATTTGTGTCGCGCCTCCATTTTGCATTTTCCCAACCCTTTTTTTGGCGCGGCCGCAACCCTTCGACAATGAGCTATAAATTAAAATTCGAAATATTTATCGCTGTGGCGTGGCTTTTTTTTTTAATTTTTCTAGCCTGAGCTTCGTTGTTAGTTATTTTTTTGTTGTTATTTTTATTTTCGAGAACATCTCAAATGAACAACATATATTTTGCAATTTAGCTGCAAAGCATAACACGAAAAAAGTTTCGGTTTCGGTCGAAATTCCAGAGCGTCTCGGACAAGCGATAAATTCGTATGAACAAATTGAAAGCGATGTGCTGTTCTCAGTTTTTTGTTTTTATTGCATTGTATTATGTTTTTGTTTTATTGTCGTTGTTTTAGATCGTTGCCGTATTTCATTTCATGACTGACTGGCTGACAGCAATTTTAAATTGCAGTGCGCGCCAAAAATGGAGCACAGTCGCCTTGCCACTGTTGTTGTTATTGTCGCTTGCTTATGCTTTTTCTCTTTTTTCATACTTTTTACAGATAAGGGTATGATAATTTCGAACAGGAGTTTGTAACAATGTTATAGGAAAAAGTGTCCTACTACAGAACAAATATGTACATATAAGCGATGACAAATAGCTGTTGCAAACTTTTGTCCGTTGATCTCCCTTTTAAATTAATTAAAGATACTATATCTAGGATGTTTTTTATATGTGGAAACGAACACCTTCAATAGATTCGATTTTATATCTTAATCGAAAAATATGTAAAAAGATACATGTTTTTTCGTTACAGCTTCTTAAGTTGCTTTGGAATACTTTTTGTTGTGCATTTAGTAAATTTTTTTGATAAAAGTTAAGACAAATATCTAAAATCGCAGTAATATATTCCATTTCGCATGATAACTACTTTTTTAAGAAAAATATACCACTTGACCATATTGTTTGAATTGTAAAGATATGAAAATATATCCCAATTTCGCAGCTTGTAGCTGTGTTTACGTGATAACTAAATAGGTAAAAGATTCCTTTGACTTAATTTCTTTCCACAAATATCTAAAAAACAAAATTCAATACTAATGAAAACATTTAATATTAATAATTTTAGTTTAATATATAATAATATACATTTTAATTGGTAAAAGGGCTACATTTCTCGTATTACAAATTCAACCCAAAGCCTTCTTCATGCTATCTGTGCAAAAAAAAGTCTACTTAAGGTCCAAAGCTATAAATTATACTCATTTTCTGTGATTCCGATAAGAGAAATCCATTCATACTGCATGCAAACAATTGTACACACATACAAACATATGTACATCTATTAGAGTATGCCAAGGTTCGGTGTCCGTTGTTGGCCTTCCTTGTCTTCTGTTTTTATTTGATTTTCACAGCTCAAGGTTTTGCTTTTGGCAGGAACAACAGCAAAAACAGTTGCCGTGTTGCTCGTTCTCTCACTCACACCCGCATTCAGACATTTTATTTTGTTCGCTGCCAGCAGAGCAGTTGGCGTCGCTGTCTGCGCCATTTGTCATGTGTCGCTTTGTTGCTTTTCTATATTTTACAGCTGGTTGTTTTTCTTGTTGTTGCTGTTGAAGTTTTTGTAGCTGCTGCCGTTTGCTGTTTGGGCGTTAATGCTGTCCACCCATTCCGGCCCTTTTCCGCTCCTGCCTCATCCACCTCCTTTGGTTTCTAGCTCCCATTCATCAGCCGTTGCTTTGCTATTTCTTTTGCTTTCCTCAGCAGAGTTGCCAAGTGCTTTGCTTAGAAGAGAGGGTTTACACGGAGTGGGTAGTTTGGGGTTTCATGTTTATGTGTTATAACTAAGTTTAATTCTACTAAATATTATTTAATAAATATTTTATACTATTAATTAATAACGTTACAAATGGATATTTCTATGATTATATTTATCATGATAAGTTCTCTTAAGTTATTTGCGATCGCATAAACGTGGCAAAGCTAGCAGCAACAAAACTTTTCCTCACTCTCTCTTCACTACTGCTCGCTCGCCTCACTCTCCCGTGCTCTCATTCTTTGGGTGATGCTCTTCCACTTCTCCACCTCCCCATCACCGCCTGTAGAGCTCCCCTGGTCTCCTTGGCAATTTTCTAGCTTTTTTCCGTCGCCAGCAGTTCGTTGGCTGTTTGAGTGGGTGGTGGGGGGCTGAGGGGGTGGCGCTGCTGCTCTGCCGAAGCCCGTGTACACTGTAGGTGTGTGCCTGCGTGTGTACGTGCCTGCGCTGGTGTGCGTAATCAGCCAACGGCTTCGCTTTATTTGGCATTTCATTTATTTTTTTCATTTTCCTCTCCACACGCCACTCGTCGCTGCTGCCACTCACGTCTCGCCTCTCCCCTTCATCGGGCCACCACCTCATTGTTGGCAACTTTTTGCGCAGCGAAATTCCATTTTAAATTTCATGGAAAATCGTTTTAATTATATTCGTAAAGTTTCCTTTTCGCCAGCGCCTTTTTTTCATCCATTCAGCCTGATGGCGGATCAACTTTGCCGGGAGCTTTTCATTATGCAGCATTTGGAGAGTATTTCATAAATTCAAATTAACCGCAAGTGTTAATGCAATTAGTGTCTGGACGGGCTGTTTAATTACTCGCTCCTCGATGGCCCTTTTTTTGCGAAGTTTGCCAAAAACGACCTTGGTGGGGGAAGAATCCAATAAGCGAAACATAACACATGTGCAGTAAAAATTATTAAGGAAATGTTATGTAAAAAAGCGCATAATCATATTCACTTTTCTTTATTATATTTGTTAATATTAAGGTGTAATGTGCTTAACTAATAACAATAACGAATAGGGCAGTCCTGATCAAGCAAGTTTCCGTGTTCCCTTTTTTACTTTTTACTTTACACAGAATTTAAACATATAGAAATGGTATAAGAGGAATTAGAGATAAAAACATGTTTTGTTTATATGATAACGACTTTTTTAATGAGTCTAAGAATTATGTTTAATGTTTACGTTACTAGTTTATAAGCCAAACAGCTCTAAAATTCTTTAGAACAAATTGTATACATGTTAAATAGCTTTGTTACGTTCAAAACAACCAAAACCCTACACCAAAATTAAGGCCATTGTCTGTAATTGTCAAATTGTCCAATTTGTCACCAGTTTGTAACATATTTTTCACCAATTTGTCACCAATTGTTTCCAAATTTGGTAGCTCCAGCTCTTATAGTCTCTGAGACCTTTTGTTTGAGATGGACAACTAGTAATGCTAACCAACAATATTTAAACATAATAATGGGTAAAATATACCTCCTTCTACCTGTGAAATACATTATTGGTTGGGACAAAGCTGTAAACCTCTTGTGGTTATAACATTAAATTTACCTTTCTTTAACCCCTTTTAAAGTTTTAATGCAACTGTTGTATACCCCTAATATCATTCAAATTTTAAATGCTTGTCTGCATTCACTCTGATGTGATTTCAAATGAAATTTATATGATTTAGATGACTCCACAGAAGTCAGCTGCAGACTAATATGAAAATGGCGTCACATCCCGCTTCAGCTTAGCCCATACCTTGGCTTTCGCTTCCCTGACAGCCATTTGATGACGCCTCGTGCACGGTGCACGTACTATAGGAGCCCGCAGCCCGGATCCCAGCCATAACCATAACCCCTGGAGCGACGTGCGCCAATTTGATTGGCATTCGCAGAAGCGACGGACCTCAGGTGCAGCGAAGGAAGAAGTCAGGTGCCGTTGTCAGCCAGCTGCAGATGAAAAGGATACTGGGAATGCCACTGCGACCAGGAAGGAAGTTCAATTATGCATGCGATTTGTTCGCCCAGTGCGCTCTTCAAATTGATTTTTGAAATCTCTGGAAGGATTTTATGGCAACCACACACTCGCTGGCTGTGAGCTTTGTTTGTTTAAGACTTCTTTTAAGACTTGCTAAAATGCCCACATAAACCAAGTTTACAAACTTGAAGCTTAGAGGAAAGTTTGCCTCTTTGATATGTAGCATATTTGCGGTGCAGACAGCTTGAAAAGGTCCAAGGTCGAGGGGGGAATATCTTTAAGGATTTGGTCAAGGCGGAAACTTTTGACATGGGCTTCATATTTACATAAATGTGTGCGCCTACATCAAATCACGATTCAAAGGTAATACCAAGTGGGTGAGCACAAGGAATCTGGGTGGAAGCACAGGCTTTAGATTGTATCTTTTGTAAGAAGGCCGAAAAGGAAAAGTAACAGGAGGTTGGATTATTAAAATTTATATATATTAATAGCTTTAATGTGATAGATTAGATACCCTTTTTTTTGTATACTTTTACACTGGCAAATTTTTTTCTCTCTATTCACTTTTAAAATCTTAGATAGCTATCTGACTGAAACAAGTTACGACCAGATCAAATAGTCGTAAAAGCAAATCAGTTTTCTTGATGCTGTTAAATTTTCTAAGCGAGAAAATGTAATAAATAGATATTTAACGCCAGATTCTAATCTCGCAATTAAAGTCTTAGTTAGCTATTTGAACAAAAAAAGGCACAATACTTAACGTATTGTATCGAATCGGTTTTCTTTACATAAATAAATATTTTAAACGAAAAGTCGCAAGAAAGTACTGTTCAGGGCCAGATTTGAAACTTGCTGTTAAAGTCCTTGTTATCTTCTGGACCGGTAAAATTACTTAACAAGAATGTGGAATAAAGTGCGGTTAAACACTATTTTCTTATTCTCCCTGTTATAATTTTGTCGAGCCGAAAAACACTTTACAGTTAGAAAAAATACCTGTTAATTTTAACTCTCACTATGAAGCGGTAGAAAACGTAATTTTCTGGCAAGGGGTTTATCTGTTCGATAAATTTTAACAGTGAGATAAGTTGAAATGTGTCAGCTTATTAAGTACCCCATTCAAACACTAATGATCACATATCCTACAAACAAACATATATCCTATATAGTATCATCATCTCTACTATTATTTCCATCTTCTCCCATAATAAATTATGGAACCAAGTAAAAGTCGGGCCTTATAAGTGAAACAAGCCCATATGAAAACCAGCTGCGGCCATTTTGAGACGCTTTTTATTGGCCATAACTCTTGGGGTTTATGACAAATATAGAAACTGAAAGCATTAAATTTGACGATAGCCAGAATATCCATAAAAAATCTTGGCGGGCTCGCCCGTTCGAATTGATATTCAGGAAGGAGGCCTTCGAAATTGCCAAGTTGCTTTGCTGCTGCCTTATAAGCGCAAATGAATAAAACAAGCTGTATGAGTGAGTGAGTGTGTTTTGGCTCATTACATTCATTAACTTTAATGAATTGATATTCAGCGAACTTGAAGGCCAAAGAGGCCTACGACTTGTGTGCGGGAAACAATTATGGAAGCAACAATTCTCTTGTGTGAGACGAGGCTTTTTTAGTCACAATTGAAAATATGGATTTTCGCTTTGTTTTCCTTATTTGTTTGGGTGGGTTATTGTTTTAGATATTTATATTTTAATAAGCTTTTTTCTTAAGACAGATTTTGAATTTAATTTGAGATTGTGAGTGGAGGAACCTATGAGATTTATTATGTAAAGAGGAAAATGTAGGCATTTTAATAACTATATTTTAAAATCCTTTACGATAGTTTAAAATTGAAACCCCGTTTAGAAGATTATTAATTTTTAAAAAATGTTTTGTATAATTATAAACAATATATGTTACGATTTGTGGACTAATATAGAAAAAATATATATCAGAAAAATACCTCTTTTAAGCACCTCTTAAAACCGAAACTTAAATTCGAAATAATATAAAATAATAATATAAGAAAGATGGTTATAGATGTCCTTGCCCTTGTCTTAATACCTCAAAAAACATTTCAAATTCTTATTTAGGGTAATACCAAGTTTTACTTACGTTTTTTTTTTTTTTTAATTAATCAAAAACATTTTGTACATATATAAGCGCTATTTTGAAGGCTATAATAAACAACAAAAGTGAATAAAAATACAGCTTCTTAGCCTTTTTTATGATTAACCTTTTTAAAATGATGAATTTCCTTTTATTTTAATACCTCGAAAAACAAATTAAACGTAATATAAATTCTTATAAATATATATTGTAATATTTTATGGAAGCCTAAGAGTTAATAAATCGTAAATGGTTATTTAAAATTATTGAAAAACACTTAAGGGATATATTAACGATATTTTGTTAATGTTTTTGACTTAAATATACATCTTCTTAACATTTTTCTAGATAAAACCCTTTTAAAATATAAAATAATATAAATTGTATAAGGCTATTAATGTATTAAATACCTCCGAATTTTATAAAAATTCTACTAATATTCTCAACAGACCCCAAAAAAGCCATCTCCCAAACACAAAATCATAGAAGTCTGACGTCTGAAAGCATAATAAAATAATATTATCATGTGTTAACTCGTAATATTTGATTACTATATTACCACACAATCAGCATTCACACGTTTCATTAGACCTGCCATGTCAATTCCCTGGAAATTATGTCAACAATTCCCGGTTTAACAATCGTCCAGTCCCGGACTTTGTGCATAATAATGTGAACTCAATACCCAGCACATATATTTCTCAATCAGAAGGTCCCCAAGTGGCCCCGAACACCTTTTTTTTTGCCACCGACAATTGCCATAATTTGCTTACAAGGGGGGACTGGCATGGGATGGCTGATGGCATAATGGAGCTAGCTCCCACCCGCAAGGTCTTTGTAATCGGCACGTTTTATCGCCACCCAACGCACACGCAGAACTTCGTCCATGATAGATATCAGTGGAATTTCAATAGAACAAGTTTTGGCCTTCGACCTTTCCCTTTTTCCTCCACAAACACACACTCTGGCATAAAATGGCGGCGCACTCGTGATTCCTCTAACCGAAAATCCACACTTTCCGAGCATACCGAGGCCCTTGCAACAAAGCTATATATCCAAACTATCCGTGGTTGTTGTTGGTCGTGCGGCTGCTGTGTGTTAATGCTTTTTGAGAGATAAAATGCCATAAAAACGCCACCGCCCGCCGTTTATTTTGTGTTGTGCGGTGAGGACCCGCAGCAGGTAAGAGCCGTGGCTGCTGCCGCACACACACTCTCGGATATAGATGCATACAAATATACATATGGATTCCCAGACCGACAAAGTCATCCCAGACATTAAGTAGAACAGAGCCAGAGCAGCAGCCAGCAGCAGTCGCTCTCCCTCGCCCATTCATTCATTCATTCACTTATGTATTTATTTTAACGACGACGACAGGTAAAATCGGACGGACGGACGGACGCATACACTTGTGGGTGGGCTCAACGTGTGAATAACAGAAAAAAATAAAGATATTCGACGAAAAAAAGGGTAGACAAGCTTCAGGTACGCGAACTTTAAATGCTCTTAAAAGCTTAAACTACTTAAGTAAATATTATATATTATTTGTGCTGCTAAATATTTTGTTGATCAGTTTTATATCTTTAAATCTTACATTTTTCTATAATATTGACAAAGAATTTATTCAAGAAAGTAAAAATTAGAAATAGCAAATATTGATATTTTAAGTTTGAATTGAGGTCTTTAATCGACGTTGTTTCAATCCACAGAAATATAGACAGTGTTTTTCCTTATAACATATTTATCTCCCTTTCCAAAAGCTTTTTATTTTACATTATATTATGTTATATTTTACATATTTTATTGACTTGACCCGAAAATGAAATTTTATTAAATATTTTTTGTATATTTACATAAGCCAACATGCCTCGGAATAAAGATTTGACTGTTTTAAGTGCATATTTTGCGACAACCTTTGTCATTGCCCAATGATTTTTTTTATTAGCTATTCATACAAATATCTACACTTATTTAACATTCTTTGTATACTTAGAAATGCTCTTTTTAAACATCCACAGGTTTATCTTAAACTTGTATGTATTTTAATAAATTAAGAACTGAAATCTTTAGCTTAGAAATGCTTATTAGAATCTTTAAACAACCAAAAAAATCAATAAAAGACCAAATTAATCTTTCAGTAAAGAAGCAAATGTTGTTAAATAAATATGAAATCAAATCAGAATGACATAGCCATTTTAAAGTAAACATAAAATCAATATGGATAGGATTTATATATTTACAGTAAGTATTAAAGTAAATTGGAAAATATGAATCTAAAATTTAGATTAATTAGAGTCTGTTATATTAAGTTATTCCCTGTCCGAAGAGTTGAAAGATTTACTGCACTTCTTGTATCCCTTGACGCATATTACTGAAATATCTTAAATTTATAACCTTGCAAACTGTAAAATATGCCAAATAAACGATAATTCTATAAAAATCGGGGAATTTGGTCGCCTTCAGACAGCCTTTATACCTAAGTTACGGATACATACATATATCATGCATTCCCATCAAACAATTTCTTTGCAAACTCTTAGTAACTCTATTAACCCGAAAGGGCAAAAAACAAAAAAAATTAAAAAAAAAGAGTGCTACAAAATAGCAATTTACGTAGCCCTTTAACTAAGTTTAGATGCTTCCTCCTCCGGGAAAACAGATTCTTTGAGACTTGTCGCTAGTTAGCGACTTAACGCTTGGCTTCCCTTCAGCTTCAGCTGGTCAGTTTTCAGCTCACAGATCCCAGCTCCCAGCTCCCAGATAAATCTACAGCTTCTTTTTTTCAGCGCCAACGTCAGCTGCTTTTTAGCTTTTTTGCTACGCTTTCGGCGGAGCACTAAAGATAAGAAACTTTTTGGTCGCTGCTGTTTTTCGTACTGCTCGGCCCGTGTTGTTGACGTGTTTTTATTTAGACCTTAAGCCTATGCCGGGCAATAAAAATAAAGCCGTACACAAACTTATTTACACACTCGCCAAACTTTGTGCACTCGTGGGTCCGATATTCGGATGTACATAACGTACTTTGGAGGTCAATAGTTTAGGTAACACAAAAATTAAAGTCCTTTTTATTTATTTTTGTAACCTAAGAAACACTTTGTAAACGTTATATTCTGTTGTGATACAATTAAAAACTATAATTAGGATGCTCTTGTAAAAATAAATGTTTTCATTTTGTACTAATTCAAATCATCTAGTTTTAATAACAATTTTACAATACAATAATATTGAATTTATTTAAATTCAACTTTGATATACATAGGTTGATAATATAGGGTAATATATAGTTTCTAATATATATGTATATATATAGGTTAATTGTTGAAAATATATTATACATTTTATACAAACTATTGGAGAGTTAGCGGTAAAAATTATGATAATTTATTTTTTTAGAAGGTTACGGAGGTAAATTTCATCTTTGAATTTCTGTTATAAAAATGCAAATTTAAATTTATATAAATTAACTCTATATAGAGCTCTGTATAAATTTAGGCCCAGTAAAATTCTGCAGATTACTAGAGTACATTTCAAGTTTGACATATACTTATATATATAATTATTATTAAGCTTCGTTCTATAGCCACAAATAATGTTTCTTTACATATAAATCTAAAAATGTATATCTATACTAACAGATAGATTGTACCGAACGTTATTATAGTACTTATGATAAAACGATTCATTGAAAAATTCTGCAGCCACACAATAGAAATAAGTATTTAGGAATTTTGAGTCTCAAACCCATATTAGGAAGAGAGGTATATAGATTTTCTTTTATTGTGCTATAATAATAATACTTGCATAGACTTATATACATTAATGTTTATATGTATCAAATCCACAATTATTATATCTTTTATTTGTTTCAATGAGTAACAATTCTCTTTCTGAAACCCCTGGTCCAATTAATTTGTTCACATTTGTCTGTATACATATTTACATGACCATATATACTCCCCTTCCTCAGTTCATTTGTATGCTCTTGGTTTTAGTGGCCGCCTTAGTTTCGTTTCCCCTCTTTTGTATATTGTATTTTGGCATTTTCATTGTTCGTCTTCTTCGGTGTCGTCGCATTAGCGCTGTTATTTAGCAGCTTTTTTTGCTTGGCAAAGTTCCTCGGACTCTGGGGTCTTCTTGGGGTTTTTGCTGTCTGACCCGGGAGTAGAAAATTTCAGCTTTGTTTCGCGCCTTAAATGCCATGAGATGGCAGAAATTTCCCAAAGCAATTTCTCAGCGTCTGCAATCTGAAGAATCTACGAAAGCCACGCAGACACAAGCACACACAGAAAATGCCTACCTGAGAACGGGTTGAAGTGGAAAGCAGCTTCAAGAATTGCCAACTTTATTTTGATTTCCCTCCCCACAAACGGTACTATTTTTTATATTTGTTTGCCTGCCTTTAAAATAGGCAAATATGTGCACAAATGCTTGCCACTTGGCCGGCACGAGAAAACCCATTTGCCAAAAAAAAAAAAAAAGTGCCAAATTCACTCACCACTGGACTCATTAAGCCTGTTTTTGTGGCTAAAAAGCTGGCGCTGACTGGCGTTGACTTAACTAAAAATAAACTAGGTTTGTCTGATCGCCGAGGGCAAGGCAAACTCTATTCGGATGGCCTGAGTTTGGAGTGCTTTTGGTGTGTTAATGGTTTCCAATTTCGGATAAGTTGGTTTAGGCCTCTCTGGGGTTCTTACTTAGCCAAACTGAGAGGAAAGATTTTGGTAAGTAACGAAATACCTAAGAAATTGATTTGATAACATGGGACGATATTATATGACTTGTGCAAATCTCAAATTCGTAATTTTAAAATTTTGAAAAGACAATATACAATCTAAGAATTGCAATAACTTAATTTGTCTTGAAAAACATGATTTGTAGCATTTTTGACGCCTCTTTTGGGATAAACATCTGTTTCTGATCAGTTTGTATTTTTATACCCTTGCAGGGTATTATAATTTTAGTCAGAAGTTTGCAACGCAGTGAAGGTGACATTTCCGACCCTATAAGGTATATATATTCTTGATCAGCATCAACAGCCGAGTCGATCTAGCCATGTCCGTCTGTCCGTCTGTCTGTCTGTCCGTCTGTCCGTCCGTTTCTACGCAAACTAGTCTCTCAGTTTTGAAGCTATCTGAATGAAACTTTGCAGATAGTCTTCTATATGCTCTCACTACTATATAAGTCGGAACGGGCCGGATCGGACGACTATATATCATATAGCTTCCATAGGAACGATCGGTAAATTTTAATGAAAAAAATTATAACTTAACCAATTTTTAAGATATTTGCATAAAATGTTAGATCTGACCATTTGGTTATATTTTAAAATTTCGGTTTTCATTTTATCAAAATCGGACAAGTATATCATAGAGCTTCCATAGGACCGATCGGAAAATTTTAAGAAAAAAAATTTAACTAAGCCAATTTTCCAAATATTTTCATAAAATTTTAGACGTAGCCATTTTGTATTATTCCAGAATTTCGGTTTTAATTTGATCAAAGTCAGACCACTATAACATATAGCTGCTATAGGAAAATATATATCTGTTTGGCTTTGTTGCTAGCAACATTTTTCGCCAGCAACACTCTGGCAACATTTATTTTATGACAGTACCCGAGAAAGCGAAAAAGTCAGAACATTTTCTTCTTTTTTATCTACTTACTGCAAGGGTATTTAAACTTCGGCATGCCGAAGTTAGCTTCCTTTCTTGTTTAATCTTAATTTTATATCACAAGTTTTATAATTTTGGAAAGCCAACATATTATCTTGAAAATAAAATCATTTAAATATTTATTTCAACCACATTCGTTTCATTCATTAAAGGAATTTGCAAGCATATTATCCTGGCAAAAAAACACATGCTTTGTTGTCGCACGCTCAAAATCGCGGCGTTGAAGCATAGCCGCTCTCTTACTGAGAGAGCAATTGTGCGCCTATGCAGGCTTTAATATATTTTTTGCTGATATACAACTTAAAAATTATAAGCCATAAAGTTTAAAGAATCCCATAGGATGTGGAGTAACCTTGCTTCAAATTTGCTTACAAAAGATTAACTTATTTTTTGAGAAGAAATAAGTAAGGTAAGTAAGTGAGGTATATAAGTAATGTACTTTGCTCTACCTTAAAAATACCTTAAAAATACCTTAAACTCCAAACCATTCTTTGATTTAAGAACCTAAAAATCCACAACCCACTGAGAATTACACAAATTCCCCGAGATAAAACCCCCTTAATGGTCACATCTCAGTGGATTAGATTGGCACATCGTTAGCCGCCGTTTAGCAACCCCAAAACAAGCCCTCTAAAAGTGCCAGTCCCATTTGGAATCGAACAACAACCCCCGAAACCGAAATGTCGAGAACCCATAATCAGCAACCCAAAAAAACCAACCGAGTCGAGGACGCTTCCTTGGAAGAGGACAAAGCAAATTGAATTGGAAGGAAAAGATTTAAGATATCGGTCCAAGAGGTCTTCAGCAGCATGAGGCTCAGGTCTCAAGTCTGAGTCTCTCGTCTCCAAAAGTCGCCATTGTTGTTCAACTCTCCGGATATCAGAGGCATGCATCCACTTCACTTGTTTTTTATTTGAGGAACGAAATCTGGAAATCTTGTGTTTGGATCCATGTAAATGAGGAGGCCAATTGAGGATGTGCTGATCGCGGATTTGGTTCTTGAAGAGGATTTAATGGTGTGTTGTTAGGGTTCTTAATTATAGAAATGGCTAAGAAATAAGCTGTGATTTAATGGAAATTTTTTAAATGTCTTTATTTTGTCCCAATTACTTGTTGTAAGTAAATAGATCTGTGATTAAATTATGCAGTTTTGTTTAAAAATGTTTCAAAATATGAATTTTCATCTTAGAAACTATAGGAGCCTTAGAAGCATTTAAAAAAGTGAGGAAACTTTTCTAAAAAATACCGTGTGCTCACATATTCTTGGAGTTTCTTTGTCGTCACAAAAATTAGTTAAATTCACTATCGAATTATTATGGAATAATTAAAAAGACTCTTTAAAAAAAATATTGATATCATATTTTGTGACGATTAAAAGTAATATTTAGTTGTTAAAAAGGATAATATTTTTATGGTTCGTTAAGAATCCTAAGCTGATTTTCAATTTGGTGCTCATCTTTAATACATCAGCTGTTATTCACAGTTTTAGGTGGCAGGCTATTTGTTCTTAACCATTTTTCGGGACAAAAGATGTAATAACTCGCCTTGAGTTATTTATGATATTATCGCCAACACTTTGCCTCTGATTTATGGTATGTTTCTTAATCCTTTGCTAGTAAAAACTATTTTCTGATACACAGACACAAAAAGAAAATACTAAATAGGAATATTTACTACAAAATATATTTACCGAAGAAAGAAAATATAAGATAACTACTTCAAGAAATATTTTTGTATGCGAATAATACTAAAAACTAAACTTAGTTTAAGGATTTATTATGATTATATGTAGACTAAACTTCATTAAAGGAAATATGATTATATGTAGAGCATGTTCTTATAATCATAATTCCTTTTATAAAGTTTAGTCTATTGCCTTCTTACTTAATAAATATTTGTTTATGTAGAACATGTGCTTAAACAAATATTTATTAAGTAAGAAGACAATAGATATAAATGTGTTTCTTAAAACATCAAGTGAAAAGACCAAAATGTTCCTAAAAATCATCTAAAAATACTCCTAATATATCTAAAGAAACATTTTTTGAATTCTTTTCTTTGGTGCTCTCACCAAATTTTAAATAAGAAACTATAGGCTACTATGTGTTGTATACATACATTGCATGCATTAAATGTATGTTTATAATACAGATATATAGCCCTTTAATAAGGTTAATCTTACATTTTGATTTTAAAATGATTTGTATTTTTAATAAACCTCCCATATCTTATGTTGAATTATTAACATTTTACTTAAGCTATAATTTATTTTTAGTTGCTATATAATCTTTTTTTGTTTCCCACCAAAAAGATAATTTTTAAAATTAGTAATAGTTTTCAAATGATCCTCTTTTAACCAAACTGTAAACACATTACCTTCTTATTTTGATACTTTTTATGTGCTAAGATTTCAGTTTCTGTCTGTGCACTTTACTGTCGAAATGCACTAAATCCCTGGCTCTTGCCGGCTTCTATTCTCCAAGAGGACGTCACAGATTCCCTTAGACTGCCGAAAAGCTCAAGGAAATGAAATAAATTGCAAATAAATTCAATATGCCTGTTGGCTTCCCTTGCTGTTGCTGCTCTTGGCTGTTTTTTATGCTCCATTCCACATCACTATGTGTGTGTGTTGTGCCGGGGCGTATCTGTGTGTGCGCATTAGAGATCCAGTAGCTGCGATACATAAATCAAGGCCATAAATGGCAACAGCGCCAGCAGCAGCAGCAGCAGCAGCCGGTTGATTGGAGGCAGAGACATCCGATGCATTGTACTCTGCAGAGCTTCCAGCTCCCAGAGAGCTCCCTCCCCTCACTTGAGCTTCATTTGCAATAACTTTGGGTGTCCGGGAGTCCACAGTTCGGACTCGGTCCGGACTCAGTTCTCCTGGCTCTGGACGACTCCCCGTCGGCAGCACGCCGCAATGTGTGTAAATCAATCTTTATTAAGTGCAAGCTCTCCGCTGCGGTGCAAAAAAAACGAAGCCAGAACCTGTTTAAAGTGCAACTTAGAGGCAGAGCAGAGCGCGCGGCAGCCAGTTTTTAGCCAAACAATTGTCGCTCATACGCCGCGTGTGCCGTCGCAATTGGCAACTGGCTTTCGGCCCCGAATCCGGCGACTCTCCGTTCTCGCTGGCTGCCTCATATCGCGATTTGAAATCGCAATTAAGTTTTATTTTGTGGCGAGCATTTTTTAATTAGCAGCGACGCGACTGCCCCATTTGCAACGCTGCTGCCTACGCCAAAGAGTCACCAAGTCATCGAGTCGCCAAGTCGCTGGACTTCCACATCGGCAATTGCTAATGACGCTGATTGCCGCCTGAAATCTGTTTCCCCTGCCCCAGTCTCTCCCTCTCGCTCTGTCATTTTTGTCTCCATATAGCCCTGTCTCTGTCGCCTGTGTCCCCTGGTTTGGGCCTGGTCCAGACTGGCACGTATCGCCGCATGTATCTGCGTATCTTGTGTATCTGTATCTGCGCTAAGTGGGCGCTACAACTGCAGGGAATGCAATGCACGAATGCCCATCTGTGTGTGTGTGTGTAATTGTGTGACAGAGTTGTCGCTGTTTTTTTTTTTGCAGAAGAAAATAAGCTAGTTTTGACGAGAACTCTAGAGGAGAAATAAATCTGGAATAAATGTAAAATAATATTTAAATCTTTTGTGACTGTGTTTTATAGGATAAAGTTATTATTATCAGAAAACTAACTTGTTTTTAAGCTATATATTATACAAAGATTCAGTTGGCAGTTTTCTTTAAATAAGGAGGTTCCAGAAAGCTGGCAACACTTATGCCCAAAGTTACTATTAATATAAAGAACATACCGAAGTAAAAGAAGTTTTATACCAGCAACAAATTATATATAATTTAATAGGGTAATTAAGCATATCAGTCGTAATACAAATGTGGCTCCTCTGAACATTTTTGGAATTTATATAAAAAACTCTGATAAATACCAAATCTAAATATCACTTATTTATATATTTTTATTGTCATCAGAAATACAACTCCTTATTACAATAAGTTAAGCCAGAGCGACTAAGGGCTTCAGGCTTCTAAATAGTAATATTTGCTAAATATTATTAATATAGTGTATAATTAATAAATAAAAAATAATTAATAACTACTCTACACTCCAGTGCACAGTACTCTAGTACCAGCTTTATTTGATAGAGTTGTTTTAAGCACTAAAAGTTCTTAAAATGTTGAGCAATGAATGATATACATTTTGGCAACCCTGCTGAATAGAAGGCTTCAAAAAGTTTGGCAACTCTTGTGCTTTATATAAAACTTGTCAAACCAAATAGAAGAAAATTTAGCAACAAAGAATAAGTCAAGGAATTTAATACTGGTAAGTAAACATTTTAGCCTTAAACACAACTTGGTAACATATTTATTATGTTAGATAACAAATGCTTATTTAAACAAATATGTAGAAGAACATAATAATTATTCCGCAATATACTAAGCACTACCTTAGTATCAGCTTTTATCTTTCTTGTAACCAAAACAAGCCATCCCGACAACACTCATTTTCACGGAAATTTATTCGCTTTTCGATTTTTAACACCCATGGGGGCACCAGCACCACCACCGGGGAGATACTCAGAGTACAAAAATAAACAAAAAAAAGAGATAAATAAAAACAGAGCCCACAAAATGCAACTGCAGCTCATTGAAATTCCTGTGTCGCCGCGAACGAGAAGGACCCGACGACAATGTGTGGCTGAAACGAAGCGGCGCCATCGACCGATCGATCGTTTCGGCCAGGCCAGGCCGGGCCAGGCAGGCTCCAGTGCGGTTTTCGGGCCAAAACACGTGAGGTTAAGAGGAGGTTTTCTGCCCAAGAGCCAACTAAATCGAATTGCGGTTTTGCCTGCCACCCATAATGGGCACGTTCGATTGGAAGTTGCGACTGCGAAACAGTACGAGTTACTTGGAAATGGTTATGGCAGGGATTGCGGCGGGAAAACTCCTGCAATTTGGCATCAGTTAATGGCTTTTATTTGATTTTTTGTGTACTTCAATCAGTACATTGATTGTTCTGTATTGTTATATTTTTTTTGTTTACGTTTCTTTTCCTGTATTTTATTTATTTTTAGCATGTGTTGGTTTAGTTTTGTGGTGTTTAAATATTAGCTGGGCTATGGTTGTAGGTAGTCAAATATCGTACTTTCTTCTAAAAATAAAAAGAAAGATAATTAAGTAATAAAAAATTATTAGTTAGGCATATATTACAGTTCTGTACATTATATTCTAGTATACTATATATATATATATATACATATAAACATATTATCCCTTAAAGTATAAACTTAGCAACAAAGACATACTTTTTAAAGAGCTTAGTTTGGTAAGAATATTGTTTAGAAATATGTAATTAAATATTTACTACAAAATAAAATAAGATATAAATATATGTACAAGGAATACTATACATAATATATAACATTTACTATAAGAAAATTTAAATCTAATAACTAAAGAATCTTTCTACATTTTCTTTTATTTACATACAGTATATTTTACATCTCCGTTTTCTTTATAGATCCTTCAATAAAACCGTATCAAGGTTTATTTATTTTTCTTCAAATGAAGCTGTGAAGATTAATGAACCTTTAAATAATTTAAGATAAAGTTTGAAATAACTTTAATTGTTAGCAAAATAAATAGAAAGATGTATATTTTACAATGTTACAGTCAACTTTGTACCTAAAATATGATTTACCCAAAACCCGATTTAATACATTTCAAGATCATAAACGTAATCGCATAAAATGTATTATATCTTTATTATTATTCACAACTCCATCATAAAGCCATAAAGTGCCATGATCATTATTCAGGTTATTTGGCTTATAATTTATTCCCTGTGTTCG
Source organism: Drosophila seguyi (assembly GCA_008042675.1). Taxonomy (NCBI): domain Eukaryota; kingdom Metazoa; phylum Arthropoda; class Insecta; order Diptera; family Drosophilidae; genus Drosophila; species Drosophila seguyi. Next base: position 26,499 of record VNJU01003241.1, read on the forward strand.
CATTTGGCTAAAAGTCAAGTTCACTGGCTGTGTGTCGTTGTGCATTTTCACATTTCCAAACCATTTCAATTTAATCTGTTTTCTCTCGCTTGGCAAGCATTTTCCGCAGAATGTGTTTTCCCTCTCTCGGCACCCCGAGGTGATTTGATTTTCTTTGTTGCTGCTGCTGGTGTTTCGATTATTTTGTTTATTTTTATTTTACCCCCTCCCTCTTTTTTTGGCTGCATTCAAGGCATGAAACAAATTTGCATTTGACTTTTATTGACATATTCGCATTTTTATTGATCGTTTTAATTTGCATTTCGATTTCAATTTCGCTGTTGTTGTTGTACTCGCAAATAAAGCGAAGGCCTTTTTGCATTTTATTTGCGTTCTGGGCCCCAGCGCATTTTCGCATTCGTGTGGATATAGTACACTATATAGTATATATGTATATCTGTGTGAATTTTGCATTTTATTTTTTACGCCGCCATAAACTGGTTGCTGCCTCACGCTGGGCGCAACACACAACATTTGCAATATTTATAAAGAGTTTTTATTGCATTAATTATTTAATTTATGACTTTCTTCTCGCTTTACGACTCTGGAATTTTTCGCATTTGCTCTGCCAGTTTATGGACCCCTCCCAGTCCCCCCATTTATGCATTTTAACTTATCGATTTCCCCACAAACACACACACACCCCGGATAATTTCCACAATGAGCCATGCGGCGAGTGTTGACACTCCGATTAGGCAATGTTTGCCATAATCAAACACTCGGACTGCCAGTTCCACAGCCATTTCCACAGCCATTTCGTATTGATTCGCTTTGGTGGCAAGGCAACTGAAAAACTTGGCAGGCCCACGTCGATTAGGTACATAAATAGAGATACTTAGATACTTTCTGCCAGAACAGTGCCATCGCAATCGTTTCTGAATTGGGTTGCTTCCGCCGCTGCCGTTGCCGCAGTGAAATTGCAATAAAATTGCAGGAAAGTGAAATCTGCCAAGAATCGGAAATTTACGGTCTCTGAATTTGTTGAAATTTAAATTCCTGAAAAGCAGACACTTGTTTACAATTTTAGCTATATGTTTATTTAATTCGTTTGAATACATTTTAAAATATTTAACTTACTTTAGAAGGCAATTGCGTAGACCTTATCAATATTAATGAAATTTTTTTTAGAAATTTAGGTTGCAGTTGAAATCCGAAGCTTAATTACATAATTACTAAAGCTTAATTATTAATTAATTAAAGATGTATGTAAATGTAAACCTTGAACAGCATTTACAATTAGGTTAAAATTTAAACACATTTTTAGTTTGGAGAAATCCTTAAATATTTCTTATATTTCGTTTAAATAAAATACAAAGAAATGTAGGCTGTCATACTTAAACTGAACAAAATCTCACTAAATTCTTATAGTTGCGCAATCTTGGCTTTAATTGATATTAAGTTTTTATATATATTTATTATACTTTGGTTTCTTTTGATGAATTAGAATATTAAATATATAAGAAACCACGAATATGATCCTGAAATATATTATTGGAGATCTTGGGTACATCATTTAGTTTTGTGTTAAGTTGATCGTTAAATAGTAAATTTTAACCTTTTTGCATTTTTTTTTTTAACAAGTAAAGTAACTAAAAGTTATTATTATTTTTATGGAAAAAATGTTGATAAGCTATAGAAACTGAAGACTTTTATCTAAACTTGAAGTTATATTTTTTAGAGGTTAATAAATCTACATTGACATTGAAAAGCTAAAAAATATATTCATTTTCAAACTTTATTAACTTAAAGATAGCATTAAATACGGTAGAAAGTATTATAAAGTTATCAACAAAAGATACCAATAGTTACGAGTTTTGTAGATTCTTATCCAAACTGAACTCTCTCGGTGTTGCTTTAAAAAATACAGAAACAAACTCTCTTACATCTTTCTAAATTTTAAAATATATTATTACTACTTATAAATGATAATTCATGCAGTTATTTACTTTTCAAGCCCAATTTTTCCCGCAAGGATAGCAAGGAACCCCCATAACTTTCCTTCCACTTGACAAATAAACTTTCATTTCCTTTCGTTTATCTTTCTTTTTTTGTTGTCGGTAAAAAAGCAATCTTGTTAGAAAAACACACAAAAAGGAGACGGAAAAAAGTGTAGGAAAAATAATAATCATGTCGAGCGATAAGAACGCCGAGTGGGAATGCCGGCGGAAGGACAATGGCAATCAATCCGATGGCAGGAACAGGACGAAAGTTAATAACTCTGCCATTAAAGTTGCCTTCGGCCTGAAGACCATTATTATTTCATGACCCGAAGTAATGTGGCTGAAACGCGGCGGATAACCACGCTATCCTAGAGCCGCCTGGCCAGTGTCCTTTTGGGCCGGATATGCTGGAGTTCCAGCCAAAGGGCGGGCCGAGTGACAAAAGGAAACCTTTTGCGGTTAATTGCACCACCACCAACGGTGGCCAGGCTGCGACGGCGAGGCAACGAACAAAATTAAAGGAACTGAAGGGGGTAGCAGGGGTCAAAAAGCCAAAACGCCAAATGTCAAATGCCAGGGTCTCCCCGTCCATTGTCCCCTGGCAACCTGCTGTGTGGACGGAACAACAACCGTATCGGTAGCGGCGGTGCCGTAACCCATTCTGAAGGTTTAGGGATTGCTATATATGTATACGGAATGCTATAAGTGAATCGGTCTTACTTTAGGAACAGTAATTTATCACTTTTAACTTTATTTTGGGTTCAGACTTAAGATGGCAATATTACCAATTGATGTAAGACTTAAAGAATATATTTAGAAGATAATAAATCATAATAATTTTTAGGAAACATTTAAAAAGTGTAATCTATATATATATTTATTTTTTAATTGAATATGTCACCATAAAATATGTTATTAATTCATTGTATTCTGTAATATTAGGGTAGAGAAACAAACTTTCACTTTGATATTTAAAAAAGTTTTCTAAGGTTTACCTTCGGTCCATTACTTTAAGAACCGCAAATAGAATACAAAGGTCTTTGGCCCTCAATTGCTACTGGGCAGGCCAGTTTTAAATCATATTTAGGCCACAGCAAAATGAAAGCTTGATTTATTTTCCAATAATAATTAAGAAATAATTTTACCAAATATAAGCAAAATAGAAAATGATTTCTTTAAAGGTAAATGCAAGAGTTTGAGAAGTTTCTACTAATAATAATCACATTTTTTCAATGTGGTTTGGCTTACCTTCGTCTCTTGACTGCAAAAAACAAAAACAAATGGAATTAGAAGGTCTTTCCTGCTAAAAAAATCTTTTAAAAATGAATATAAAAGATTGACAAGTCTTCAAGAATAATAAGACATTACATTTTATTTAATAATAAATCATATCTGTAAAAAAAAAGTACATAGAATACGAAGATCTTTGGCTTTTGGATGCTAAGGCAGGCCAGCTACAAGACTTTTTTATCCACAACAACATATAAATGCTTAATAAGTTTGCAGCAATTACTAAACTGTAGTTTTAAACATACTTACAAACTAGAAAATGTTTTCTGTAATTTCTGTTTATGCAATACGAAGGTCTATGGCCCTTGGGAGATACGGCTGAGTTGGTCCGCTTCAAATTATGTTTGAGCCAAAGAAATATAGGAGTTTGATGAGTTCCCAACTATTAGTTATTAAGTTTTCAATAATAACTAAGCAGTGAGTTTAAAAAAATTAAATAATGTCTGTAAAACCAGTGAATGGAAGACGAAGGTTATTGAACGTGAACTCTGAGTCTAAGTACACCCAAGAATTGGAAAAATTTTTAGTTATAACTATATATAACTGATATATAGAAGCCTTTCTACTTTGACCTTTATAGAAAACCTGTACTTTCGTTTTATATAAAGTCATAGAAAAAAGGATTTATTAACTAATTAAAAAGCACCTCTCAAACATATTTGTGAAATTTTTTAGCGTCTCGCATGTTTTCTTTTTTATAATTTCCAACCGGAAGCGTAAAACTTTACACATTCCGAGATTATTGCCCGACACACCGGGCCAGCAAACAATCCCCTCTGCCAATTAGGCAACCAGCCAGCTAATTAGGATCTGTGTGTGAAACGCTTTTAATACTTTTCCCCCTCGGCTGGCAGCGTGTTTCTTGTTTTTCATTTGGCATCCGGGGACAGGGGAATGCGGGCATAAATAAATGATTTTCATTTAAAACGGACGCGGGAGAGGAGGTAGAGGGGGAACGGGGTCGCTTGGCGAGATTTAAAATAAATTATATCTGGCGAATTCCCAGGGGCGCTTTACGGCTCACGAGTGACGTGTTTTCCATGTGGGCAGCCCACTCTTATTCCGATTTTCATGCCGTGTTGAGTGTTTTATGTGCACCCCACTTTTTGGAGCAGCCACACAGACACACACGGACACAGGACACACACCGAGGCACAGCAGTGGCAACAACGACCTCGTCACACTCGACACGCCAATTCCATATGTTGCACACTGGGTCCTTGGCAGGACCCCTTGGCCCTCGACAGCCCGCCCGACTGTCTATCCATCCATTCATCCGTCCATCCTTCTAGCCTGCCATCCTTCCTTCCTTCCATCCATCCATCCAACCCCCGCAGTTTAGACGAAATCGAGGACGACCGCATTGCATGAATTTGGCTTAACCCCGAAGCATTCCGTCCTGCCAGTACACGCTCTCTCTTTCTCTGTTGCTCTCTGTATCTCCTTGCTACAGGATACTCATATATACATGTACCTCTACATATATATATGTATATTTGTGTTGTAGGTAGAACCAGCACCGGGGTAGCAGCGGCAATTCAGATAATTGAACATGTTTCCGCTGTTCGCCGCGACTTCGGCCTCGTCCTTCGATTCTCCTGTGCCAGACCTCGTCCTCGTCCTCGCCGTCGTCCCTTTTTAGCATTTTTTCCAAATTGCCTTTGCTACCTTCCTTTGCTTCCCTTGCTTCCTTTGCTCCGTTGTCCTCTCTGCTTTGCCTTTATTTTTGGTTTCGGCTTGGTCCCTCGGAAACACGCTCCACACAAACGCAAAGGCAATCTCACATGCACGGGGAAAGGCAGGGCAACTCCATTTTGTAAGCACCGATGCTTAGGGTGACCAGAGCTGTCAAAGAGTTGAAAAAACTTTCCAGGGGGAGAGGAGGAATAATTAAGTGAATATGTAAATTATCTTTTGAATAATTTAAACCAAAGGTAGAAAGGTAAGGTAAAGGGAATGCTGAAGAAACTAAACTAAAACTTTTAAGAATTTAGATTTTAAATGTAATTCCTTCTTAAAATAATGCAGCTTTTATTAAATTTTAGTTATATTTACTCTTTAGAATAAGGTAATTCTTTAAAATTTCACTTCAATCCTTTTTCAACCCATTTCAATTCTAATTATTCCTCCCATTCATTAATACCTTTTGAATAATTTGCTCAACTGTACCCATCATCTCACTTCTTTATTACTCCCACTTGGTCACACTGTCACGCACCGCCCTTATTCAATGGGCTGTTACCTGTTATCCCTGTCAATGAAAAGGGGGCAGGACACACACACTCCCACGCCCACTCTTTAGTCTTGGGAAAGCCACAAGTCACGCATTTTATGACAGAACCTATTCCAGGTTCTTACTTATTTAGCAGCCAGGCTAATAGAGTCCCCCAAATATTTTCCCCTTTTCCCCATTTCCCATGATTCCACTTTATCCCTGAGCTAAGCTTTTGGGGATATCCTCTGCTGTGTCATAAAGTTTACATTTTTATGTGCGCCTGCCGTTTATCCTTTAATATTTTTAAAGCCCAGGGAGCCTTTCTAACACACACACACACAGCGAGAAAAGGGGACGAGCATGAAGGCTTTATAAAAATTAAATATTTGCACAGGAGAAATGCCAAGGGAGGAGGAGAAGGAGGAGGAGGTGGGCAGGATGTGCACGTCGTAACAAGAGCGACAGAAAGTTAGAGCAGCAAAAACTTTTCCTTCTCTTTGATGCGCTGTGTGTCCTCGCCGCTGTCCTTGTTCCTGTTCTTCTCACTATGTGGGTGTGCGAGTGTCTTATATATGTACATGTATATGCATCTGTATGTTTTTGCTGTTTTTCCGAGGCTGGGCACACGGAACGTTTTGTGACGCGTGCTTTATGCTCGTTTGTCTCGCCCTCGCCTCAGGCTTTCCCTGCTCTCATTTCCCTTACTAAATCCCCCCTCCCCTTTACCCTTCAATGAGAAAATACACCCACTCGGGCACACACACTCACAACACCCACTCACACACACACACACAAACACGGTCACACAGCACTCTCGTTTGGTTTTGACTTTTTGTGTTAAGGACATTATTGCATGGCCTGCTGGATGCATTTTTGGGGGTGGTTCCACCCACCGCCGTTCGCTTCGGTCCGTTTTCAATTTCCTTTCCCTTTGCTTTTCCATTTCCATTTTATATGTTCGACATTTGATTATATTACGATAGATATTCTCGGATTTTTTGTTTATTTCGTTGCCCGCCAGCCAGAGGGCCGAATCCCCTGAGCTACAATTAGGCGAGTTAATGATTGCTGCGGAAAATAAACTTTTCCGCCGCTCCATCAATTTTCCAATGGTCTAGCGGGCATTTCGACATGAAATTATTGCTATCCCGAATAATTTAATTTATTAGTTCTTCGTTAGTATTTGTGTGGGTTTTGGCCTTGAGGAGAGAATTTAGCTTTCTGAAAGTAAAATTCACCACTAATTGACTTTAGTTGGTAATAAATAATACTAAATAGGATAGAACGAACTTAAAACATGGATTTGTAATGTGTATCGTTTGTTCTAAATGTTGTAAATAAGTTTTCATAATTCTGAACGACACGCTTAAATATTGGTTGAAACCTTTATGACAAGTTTCAATAGTGTTTTCTATACTGATTTATTGGGTTTAATGATATTTTGTTTTCCTAATATTTTTAAAGTACTTTTGTGCATATTTGTTAGCACACTAGAGATTCCAAAATCTAGAAGGACTACAGGATTTCTGAATTTTGTTCAATTTATATATCAAACCCAATTAAATTTGTTTTCAAAATTGGATAAGTGAAATCTGTTTTTTGACATTAAATTTCAAAGTTGTGGAATTTTAAGATGACGGAAATTTATTGAAAATATTGCTACCCAAGCAAATTTTGTACTTCCTTAAATATAAAATAATAAAAATTAGACAATAAAAATATCACAACAGCTTATAAATAATTCTTAGTTCAGATTCTTTTCAAATAAAAGTTATTTGTAGCATTTCTCTAAAGTTTTCCAAATACTTGAGACGTTGTGCTCACTGGCAAAGCATTTTCGGTCGAAAAAGTAAAGAAGTTTCGGTTTCTCTACTAAACGAAGAAGTGTTCTAGAATACTCCTTAAGCGTAGTTGCAGCATTAAGAGTCATTGATGTTATAGAAATTAGGTTGTACAAAGTCTTTGTAATGCTAAAATGTAACCTTATAAATTATATAAATTCAATACATCTCAAAATTTTTTTGGGCTTACTGCTAGCACAGGAAGAATCTCATAAAAGCTCTCATATCTGATAAATAAACAAAATAAAGTTACTTATCTCTCTCTCTCCTTTAGCAAATAAGAATGATTAATAAAAATGTGGTCAAACCTTTTTATTTTTTGGAGAAGCGGCAATCCTTTGAGCTCACTCCCATGCCCACTCATCTTCCTGTACAATCAAATTAGAAAGATGTTTGCATTGTCAGTGGCTGGCTGATCAATTGAATTTCCCGAGTGGCCTTTCGGTTCACTCCTCGCTTAATCCGCATCCTGGGTTTCTGTTTTTTTTTTCGCTTACCTCTCGCCTGGAACTGGCTGTTGATTTATTGTCATGTTCTGGACTCCGGACACCTCTTGGTATCGTGCGTGTTGCCTGATTTTCCCCACTTTTCCTTCACTGCCGTCACTGCGGTTTTTGCTGTTTGCTGTTTTTGCCGTCCCGAGTCCCGTTTGGCCGTTTGGCCGGGGACTTAACATATTAATCAAAGGCATGAAATCTTTATCAAGTTGTCAAGCGGGCCCCGAACAGTTTCTCGTCTGTGGAAACCCGTTTGATCCTTAACACGCAGCCCAAGCCAACCCATTCCAGCCCATTCCAACCCATCGTATATCCCATTTGGCATTTCACGTTCTCATTTGCAATTTGCACAATCGAAAAGGAAAATAAAAAAATAAAAAAAACTGAAATTGCACACGAAAATGCCGGGAGAAAGAGGAGCAGAGGCGGGAGAACAGTCTACAGATTTTGTCACCAGAACTTGGTATTGCGATCCGAATCGCGGCATTAATATTCACATGTCGTTGGTGCACAGAGAGTAAAAAAGTAATATTCATTTTATTATGTAGTTGTATATTTGTTAATTGTAATTTAAAAATTAAATAAACAATGCGTGTACATAAAATTGTGGACCTGTCATTGTGTTTTTTTTATCATTGAAGCAAAGCACAGGCTTAATTTACTTAAGAAGCTATATTAGTTTTGGTAAAATGTTAATTTAAGAGTTATACAGGAACATTTCAAACGTATTCTGAAAATATGTTTCTAAATACAAACAGAATATTTATTAGTACTATTTATGACAGTATGAAGCTTTTAATTAATAGGTATACCTTTAATAATAATAATACATATTGTATTATTATTAATTATCAAGTCTGTCTTCGGGGACACGCTCATGAAATTGGCACTAATGTGAAGTGTTTTGAACGTTGGAAATTGTTTACTGAGGAGCTAGAGAGTTGGAACTCTATGAACTCTACGTCTAGATATAATCTATATAGATTATCTGTAGCTATATATAATCTTTATCTATATATCTAGATGTGATCTATATAGATTATCTGTAGCTAGATTAGTCTAGACTCAAGACGCGTTTTCCATACGATTAAATTATCTGTACTTGTTAACTATGAACATAGTCCAATCCTGAATTATTTATATAAAATCGAGCTAACTTTGACCTCAAGTAAGCTTAAAATCCTTCATAGCTAAGTAAAATATTTAACAAACTTGAAATGAGCTAATAAAATGTCAAATAATCTTGATATTTCCTAGTTTTTTTTTTGTAGAAAGTGCCCTTCTTTTTGATTCATTTGTGGAGTATACTTTCTCTGCTTCCACTCTAGATTTTCCTAGAATCCTAATATCAAATATAAAAACTACCAATTCCCAGTCCCCATATTTTTCTCTCCGTGTGAATCTTTTGGCTTTCAGGCCTCAAACGAAGTCTCCGGAATCGCTTTTGAGATTCAGGCTCTCCACCTTCAGCGTCTCCAACTCCGGTCCCCCAAGTTGGATGTCTAAACAGAGGCCGCCGTCTGTCTGTTTCTGTTTCGGCTTCAGAGACGAGACTCCCAGAGACTCTCAGACTCGGATTCAAGACCCAAGAGCCAGAGCCAGAGACAGAGCCCGGGCCAGAGCCACCGCCTCCCTTCGGGCCGCCACTCGTCCAAAGCGCTTCTCAACTGGCCGCATAAATTTACTCAAAAAGCTGACGCTAACTAAAGCCTCGACTTTAGCTTGGCTCTGGGGCTCCTCGGCCTCAAAACTGGTTCCATTTATGCAAGCTATTATTATTATTGTTGTTGTGGTCTATACACTATACTTGCTGCTGCTACGCTTTTGGTATTGTGTGCTAGTTGTTTGTGTTGCCGTTTCGCATTGAATTTTGCGCCTCGATTTTTAGCTTTGGAGCCGCGCAGATACATTTTACTTATCGGCATCTACAGATTCAGAGGCAGAGTCCAAGTCGGAGTCGGATTCGTATTCGGATTCGGAGCCGGAGACCGTTCCAAACCAGGTTCCAAGCCCCGTCTCGCGGGTATCTTTCGGGTTTTCGAGTGTTTGTGCCACTATGGTTGTTTGTTTGTTTGTTTGTCTCCGCTCTCCTTGGCAAAAAGTATCAAATTTCGTTTAGCAATACGAGAGTGGAAGCTCAAACAAAATGAACAAATAGCACGAAAATGGTTTAGCAAGCGCTTTGGCCACAAAAAGAGCAAAAAATAAGTAGGAATTTAATTAGATGATGATTTTAAGGGAGAAATATAGGTTTATAGTACGTTAAAATCAATTTGTTTACCTTTGCTGAAAACTGTGCAAGACATTGCATTTTAGGGACTGATTTGAAGTTAGTTTTAACTTTGATCTTCAATATATATTTAGAAATGTCTTAAAAATTAGATTGTGTTTAAATAATCTAGAAATATCTGGAAAATCAATCTAATTTCATGTATCCCAGCTAAATAGGTCTTGGTTTTTAAGGCAGTCTTAACAAGGTTTTTTATAAAGTCTCTGAGATTTTGTTGTATATATTTAGACTCGCCTGAGGATGATAATAAGGAATAAAATATAATATTTATCGTACCAAATACTTTTAAAATTAATTAGCATATTTCTGTCTTTAATATATATGATTCCTGGGGATTCTAACTTTGCCTATAAATTGTTTCTTATTTTTATTAATTTAAGTGATATGTATACATTTTAATTAAATCTAATTAAGATTTAAACCCCAAGTTTCTCTTAGTTACATTCTTTTCTTAGATATAACAATTCTTTTCAAACTTAAAAAAAAAAACTCTCCCATCAACCTTAAAATATGATTCATATTTGTGTTCTCTGCATATTGTTATGAACCCTAAATTATTTAACTAAATTTTTTTCTCTGCACAAATCGCTTTGACAGAAATATATATGCACATATTTATCCCCCTTACCAGAGAGAATCAAATTCCATTGAGATCATCAGATTAACCCGACGCATTTTCAATTTGTTTATTTCAATGTTTTCATTTCATTTTCGTTCAACTTAATGAATTCCACTGATTAAACGCTTCCTCTCCTCCAGTCTCCCATCTCTTGCTCTTTTTCTCATCCAATTTTCAAGCTCTTTCTCTTTTTCTCACTTCCAATCTCCCTCCTATATGTGTATTTGTACATTTCTCTGTGTAAACATTTGCTTGCCTTGAAATTGGGTTTGAAATGATTTCTTTGTTTATCATTCATTATTCCCCATAATCTTTAACTTGCTCTGAAATAATTACGAATATAGGCAAATATAAATCGAAGATTTACAAAATGTTTGAAAATACAGTCTTTGAAGATATGGAAGATATTTATCAATAAAAAAAATCAACTTTCTTTCCCCGAACATGATGCAACTTAATGAACTTTCGCGTCGCTTAGATCTCTGTTTGATTTGGAATGAAAGTTGGCACGAGCCAAGGTCGGTAATTGATGAATCTATCAAATGCTTTATGGCTATATAGATAAAGATCTCTATCGCAAATAATGAAACTTCAGGGGTCTTATGCAAATACATATGTATCTGTCTGTGGAAATGGTTTGTTACATCTTTAAATGAATAAATGAATAAATGAACAAATGTATAAATAAATGAATTTCCACCATTTTGAGTGAGCTGTAAGCTACTTTGATTGTCTTTATCTGGGTAATGAATTAAGCAACTTTAATGGTTTTATTTTGTCTTCAACATAATTTTAAAAGTAATAAGGTAATATTATTCTATTATACATTATTTAAGTTAATTAAAGTTACCTAAAAAAAATTGAGCACTCTATATATTACCATAAACTTTAATTATGAAACGTAAAAGAGTTCTCCCGAACTGCTTTAATGCTAATATCAATTAATTTAACATATATTTATATTTCCTTTTTTTTCAAATTGCCAGTCAATCATACAAAATGTAAATTAAACCTTAATGCCAAAGGCTTAATTTGTTATATCAGCACCGACAATAAATTCCACACATCACAGAGCTTCCATTATTCTGTAATTTTCTCTATCATTCGAATGGCATTTGTGCATTAAAAGTCCATAAATTCCGTAAATTCATAAGCCCGCAGATTTCCGGTAACAAAATGGAGTTTGGCAAACCCACTCGGTGGTGGAGGTTCCCACAAATCCCTCATCCACCCAGCCAGCAGTGACCCCGACCCCGGCCCCTTTCTCGCCGCAGGGAAAACACTGCAACACAATTTCCATCACCACCGTTTTCCCAGACAAACAACTGCAACACGATGTGGCAGCGATAAATTTGCTTTGAAAGTTGCAAACCAAAAGTTTTCCGGAAAGTTAATTGATTTATATTTTGACATTTTTCGCAAAAAGGCAAAAAGGGGAAAAGCTGGAGAAAAAAAAAGGAACGGAGCTGCAGCCACATCAGCGGAAAGGTTCCAGGGGCATTCCGTGACAAGTGCCAGGGACTCAATCCCGCGTGGGGGTGGCTTCACAGAGGAAAATGGTTATTATTTCCGGTAATTTTAAATATATTTTGCTTTTATTCATTTAATACTAAAGTCGCTTAAGGGAAATTCACGTATGACGACGCTTACATTTATTGATATTGCGATTATAGTCTGATCAATTTACCTACAATCGATTGTTTGTTTATTCAATATTAAGATAAAACAAACTACTGAGTTATTCTACGTTATAAGTGGTTTCGTATTAATAAAACAATTGTTTAGCACATAACTAACTAGTTAGTTAGTTAATTAATTTAATTCTACTCTTCAAATTACACATTATAATGCTTTTTTTTCCTGTATGTGTGGGATCCACTTGTTTCTTACCACTACCTCCGTTCTGCTTTTTCGGTACATTTTTGTATGACTTACATTTTAGTTTTCAATTCACTTATATTTTCGTTTGCAAAGGTTAAATAGTTTGGTACATTTTTATTATTAAACCAGAAGTTGATTACAGTTACTGATTAATGTGAAAGGAATGCATCAGTGCACTCCTTTAAACATAATCAAAGACCGACTGACCATAAATTTAGTATGTGGGCTAAAAATATCTAAAGATTTTTGCACGGGATAAGCTAAAATTATGGTTATAAAAAGATGATACCCATAATAAAGAATTTTGTGTGACAAATATTCGTTCCTCTTATATTAATTTTACTCCAATATAGCTCTAATTTAGTCTTAGTTTTATTTTGGCATGGGAGTTTAAAACTACAGAAAACAACTTGATAAGGTAAAATTGGGGCTTAAAACATAAAATTTTATTTATATACCATCCATTCCTCCCAATTTATCTCAGATAAAGCTAAGACATAAACATATTTCTTATATTAATATGTAGTATGGTTAAGGGACCCTTCTAATGTAGCGGCCGGTTTTCGAGCCCAATTTTCGAAAGTGGATTACAAAAAAACTATTTAAGATATTTTAATGCGGTTTTTTTATTTTTTTCATTAAGTTCTGAACTTTACAAAAAAATATCGTTTTAATTTTAAAGTTTTTCGGTAATCCCCCTATGTGCTCGTGAATTTGCACTTGTCAAAAAATAGGTTGGTGCACGGTGCCACCACTTCTGAAAGTTTGGCCAATCTGAAACACGAAAACGAAATTAACTATTATTGGTAATGAAGTTCTCTATCCCATGACGAAAGCTTTTACAAAAATCTCAAAAATTCTGAAAATTATGACCTTTTGAAAAAAAAATTTTCTTTACTCTTTTTTTTCTGCTTAGAATGACTGCAACTATTGTTTAAATAAAGATTTTTGAAAAAACCTTCGTCGTGTTATAGCGACATGTATCCTTAACAAGGGAAAACAAATTTTTCCCCAAATGGCCCAACCGTTTTTCTTAAAAAGCATACCCCACCCCCAAAAACACGACTTTTCAGGAGAAGCATTTAAAGACTGAGCATTTAAGCTAAATGACCGCGCGCGGCCGTATTTGATCCTCTATAACTTCCGAACGAGGGCATATACAGCTATAATATTTCGTAGGCGGATTTCTAACATCATCAGGATGAGAAATATGCAAAAAAAAAATCAATTTTTTCAACCCGCTACACGAGAAGGGTCCCTTAAATGTGCAGCACAACGCAAAATTCTTGTTAAAAATATAACATTTTTGCAATCTTTGGAGATAGTTTTTCTTACTGTACCTTGGAGTGTGTGTGCCAGACGCTGCTGGAAGTTTAGTGCTGCCCCAAAAGTTACTTTATCATGTGCTCCAATTAGTGCAGCGTGGAGGGGACGTGGGCAAAGAGGAATGGGAAATTGCTTTTGTGCCAGCGTCGCAGCGTTGAAAAATAAAAATGGAGTGTCACGGCAGTCGCTTTGTTGCTGCAATGGGAGCAGCGGAGCTGAGGAAGGGGAAAGGTTCTGGGGCCCTTGGACAAAGTCTCCCCATTGTGCCCACGATGAGTTGCTTCCGCTGCATTGTACCCGTGTTCGCCCTCTCTCTTCCGCTCCTCCTCGCCAGCCACGTCACAGTTGCTCAATTGCACGGGCTCTCTGGCACGGCACTTACCTCTTCCACTCCTCCCCACTCTTCACTGCACCCACCCAACTCTCGAGGAGTGGGGCAGTGTTGCCAGGTGATGACCTATCGTCCAAGCTAGACTCTAAGTAGAAATAGAAATAAAATAAGCTAAACAAGAACTAACAATAACCATTAGCACAAGTACGGATTACACTGTAAAAAGTATTTTCCTTATAAAATAAATCTGAGTTATTAATACCTTTCTAGCTAGGTGAACGTTAAGTTATTCTTTTTATTTATTTATTTATATACTATATAAGCTTTTACTAGCTGCTGGATCTAGCCTGAAAACATCTAAGCTGGCAACACTGGTGCCACCCAACTCTCGACCACCCGATCTGTCACTCTCTCTCTCTCTCTCCCTCTCTCGAGCACTTCGGCACTTCGTGGAATCGTTCGGCTGGGCTCGGCTCTTTCTGCTGGCGGCTGTTCGGCGTCTTTCATCAGCATATTTCTGAGTGATGAAAATTATGTTGATGACGTTTGCACAGCGCCCGTGCCCCTGCCCCCATCCAGCCCCAACCCCTCCCCCTAGCTGTAGGCCCCAGCGGCGACAACTAGCGAAAGTTGCGCTGAATTTGGAACATCAGCGTTTCGCCGCTGCTTCTGTTTGCTTCTTTCTTCTCGCTTTTTGTTCGCTTCTCTCCGTCTCTCGCTTCATCCGTTTAGCGGCGGCCAGCGCAAAGCGGAATACGCAAGAATTCATTTACATGAACGCAAAATTTATGTGCGTATTTACGGCTACTTTATACTTTGATTTGTGCCTGCTTTTCGAGCGCTTTACTTTTTATATGCATACATTTTGTTTTTGTTGCTGCTGCGATGTCGGGCGACGACAGCGGTCAGCGGTCGCAGCCATCTCGCTCGCACGCCTGCTTATCACGGCCTTTGGCGTGCTCTCCGCTTGCACCTTCGATAGCTCAGTTGGTAGAGCGGTGGACTGTAGTTGACGCAAAGTAAATAGAAATCCATAGGTCGCTGGTTCAAATCCGGCTCGAAGGATGATAACTTTTTTTAAATTTTTTTTATTTTTTTTGTTCTTGTGTATTTTAATTTTAGTATCTTTTTAGTATTCATGAAGTAAAATTAACATTTTTAATCAGTTCTATAAGATAGCAAGTTGAGAATGAGTAATTATATGCATGTAATTTAATATAACAATATTTATCTCTCCATAAAAATATAAATTTATTTTTAAGAGCACAAATAAAACTTCAAGCAAAGAAATACGTTTAAAAAAATATTTTTATATTTTGAATAAATCACCTATAACTAGATGTATACTATTGTTGCTAATTATAAATTTCATTAAATTATCAAATCAGTTGTTTCATTTTGCCATATGTATGTACGTTAATCAATTTTAATCCTTAAATACATCTCAGCGTGCCTGTTTTCTGGTATACTTCATTAAAGATGGTCACATAAAATGTTGATTCAAATATGGAAATGAATTCAAATTTAAAATACAATTAGGATCTTAAGATCCAATGTTTTAAAACAGAGCGAATGGAGGTTACATGTATTTTGAAAACATGGACATTGTGTTATTATTGGTAAAATGAAGCAAATCGAATAATCAAATATAGTTCAAATTAATATACAGACTAATATCTTACATACATATATATTTTAAACAGTTAAAGGATAAATAAGGCCTCTTATATGCATATTAACATATTTCCAAAACAAGTGGAAATGTGTTTTAAAAACAACAGAAAACAATAGTCTCTCGAAGGGTGAAAACCATTTTGTCGTCATTTTTTTTATTTACTCACAATTTAACATTTTATTTACCATACTACCATATTACAACTATAAATCTACTATTAAAAGTTGTTTATATCTAAAAACCAAAATGAAATTATTTAAAAATCGATTGAAGTTCTTTTAAAATAAGTAGAATTTTGAAAATTATTCAGAAATTTGATATTTTCTTTTCATTTGCAGAGATGAAATGAATAGGCCGATTTGAATTCGAAGTACAGTGTTGAACAACGTATAGAGTTGGTCTATTAGCCCACTAAGTGTGACAAACATATTTCTTGTTCAATATCTTGTAAGCTATTACATATTTTTAGAATTTGAACGCAGTAGACATTGACTTCTCAATTCATCCGGAGTATAACTAAGCAGCAGCTCTTTCAAGATGCCCAAGACGAAAAAGACGAAGAAACTCCAGGAAATTAAGACAGCTAGTGCTCAGAAGGCTGGCGGTGAGTGGTCGCTGTGAGGCACATACATAAATAATAGATTAAAGGTTTTGGGTTAATTAAAATCTTCCAATAGAAAATGTCCCGTTGCTGACACCACTAAAGGTGGTGCAGACATTCGTTGCCTACATGAAAACCCGCTCGAAGCGTCTAATATTCGCCGATTTTTACATCCTTGACTACTTTGAGTCCACTAATATGAAACTGCCGGCGGAATTTCAGCACGAGGGCTTCGAGAAAGCTGTCCTTTTAAGCCCCATCGAAGCAGAACTCTACAAGTTGCGCCTAAAGCGTATGTGGATGCGACAGGAAAGTCTTTGGAAGCAAGAGACGCACCGCCTTGCCGAGGAACCCAGCCTTCATCTGCGGGCAGAAAGCGATGATGAGGAGCGGCAGCCTAAACCCAAGATGGACTTCGGTAATGTGTTGTTTGTGGAGTCCCTCGGCGTGCTGAAGGAGCCGCTCCGCAAACGCAACCCCAGAGGCTTGACCACAACGAACAGACCAATACTTGCTTACGTTAGGGTACCGCCTGCTGCCGCCCTCCTTCGACGCGGGCCTTGAGATCTGCATGGCCGTCTACTGGAGGGCATCCCCAAAGTCCACCATCCTCACTGACCTTAAAATCGACTCTTCTAACTCCGATGAGATGCCGCTACTCGCCGCCAGGAAGTGTCAATCCACCAGCAACGCAGCAGAGGAGACGCCCAAGCGCCAAGTTCTTTTACTGTTTTAAGGATTCCGATGCTGAAAGCAACGGCTTATGGATAACAAAAAAAAATAAACATTTGGCAAAAGTCAAGTATTTCATTTTTATTTCTTTTAAATTTTCCTGAATTGAGTGCTTTATAATTTTGTAATTTACTATTGATCAAACTTTAAGTACTAAAGTAAATAACTGGTGGGTTCTTAAAAGTGTATGGAAGTCTGCTTTGCGAGCATTGACCACTATTTATTTGTACGACATTAAAATTCAAGATATATATATGTGATATCGTTTCAAGAGTTATAATGACTTTATTTGGAAGTTTGCAACTACGATGTACATATGTATACATATATGCACATATGCATGTGCATACATGCACAACTGAATGAAACGTTTTAGATAGTCTTCTTTCTATTACAGTTAGTATGCATAAGTTGAACAAGTGTGATAGGACCACCCATTTCCTTTAGCTAGCATAGAAATTATTGATCTTTTCTAAAAAAAACATAAATGTATTGTTAGCATGGAAGGTATAAGTAACATCACATTTACACATTTTGCACTAAGTACTTAGCATTTTGATCAATTGTTCCTTTCCATCGTTTCAAGATGGAAAACCTAAGATCAGATAATGGAGGCCTACATCAAATAATAGACTACAGTAATTTTGCGATTGATCCTGAATAAAAGTCCATTGTAAAAAGTCAACAAAACTAATTAAAATTAAATAAAAGAAATCAAAACCAAGTCACGTTAACAGTAAAGCCTTGCTGAACAACAAATTTCGATTAACTTCGAGGTATGGTTATTTTTAATGATTTCTAAATGACTGAATTTTCCCACAATGTCCTTAATAGGATAAATACACGTCGCAGTTATCTTCTCTTTTTGGTTTTTATATGTTAAAGTTGTTCTATAAGGGCTGTATACATTTACGCGACTTTTAATGTGAACAAGCTGTAAAAAAGGTGTAAAAAATCTAGATAATCGATGCCTAGAGAGAAAATCAGTGAAATCCGGAGCTTATCTGGAGAAATACTTACATATATTATTGTAGTTATTATATTATACATAGTAATATGAACTTTTATTTATACCCAACAGTTTTTACAGTAACTTTACCATCAAATGAGTCATTTGTTAAGTATACACAGTTTTTTTTACCATTTCTTAAATAATTTAAAAATTGTTGAAGCATAAAGGTACTGCAAACCCAAGTTTAGGACAAAAATCTTTTTTAAACCTTATTAATACCTAAAATTTTCTCATTTTATCGTTTGAATTTAACACCGACTTGAGTTAGAGAATTCTAGCCAAGTTTTCAGTCAGTTTGAATAAGAAATCCAGGAAGTAAACGGTTTTTTCCGTACTTAACAGCAGCTTCGACCGACTTCCCCTACTTTTCCAACAATGCCCCTCAAATTTATGAGTTTTTGCCATTTGGGAATCGCGCAAGTTCTATTCATGCTAATGTCGGTGAAAGTGGGAATCCGGTGGGGAAGTCGGCCCAAAAAAAGGCCTTTCAAATAGCAAAACTCCCGCAATTTGGGGCCAAATTCGAGCAGACAAAAGGCAAACTTTGCAGACGCAAAACAACTTTTCGGGGGGAAAACAATGGCAAAATGAGCTGGATTTTCAGCGGCGAAATATAATTAGCGAAGTCGTGAGGCAAAAAACAAAGGGGAACACAGAGAACGAGGCGAAAAAGCCATTTGGAGGCCTGTTTTTTTGTTGTCCCGAAACGTTCAATTAACATTGGCGGAATTGGCGGAGAGCTTCAAGCTTTTTTTGGGGCTGAAAATCATCGGTTTGCCGTGTGTGTGTTTGTTAGTGTGTGTGTTGCGCCGTTGAGCCGTTGCCGTTTTTCACTTCGGCACGACGACGAAACGAAAAAGTGGCGCGAAGCTAAGAAGCAGAAGCTTCGGAAATTTTCCGCGTTTTTCGAACTCGCTCGCTCTCCCTCTCTCTCGCTCTCTGAGATTTGGAAACAGCCGGCTTTAATTGCGGCGAATTCGCTCACGAGAGAGCAAGCGTGCATATTATTGTGTGGTTGTGAAAATCTCGCATTCGAAATTCGAATAAAATAATAAGTTCGAAAGCCGAATGTCTTGTCAGTCGTCGTCACTCGCACACAAACGCACTTTACTACTTTACTTGAGTTTCGTGCGCGGTTGCCGCTTTTCACACTGAAATTAAATGAAAAACTCGAGGGCCATTCGCCTAGGGGGAGGGGAAGGCGGGGCCGGGACGGGTGGCTGTGTTTATGTGTAGGTGGCAATGTTGGCGCCATTTATGACGATTATTAAGTTAAGTTAAGTTCGACACTACCTCGGCACCTTTCAATATTCGCCCCTCGCCACGACGCCTTTCCCCGTTTTCCCTTTGCACTTTCAACATTTGAAAATTGCCCGCATTTCTTGTATTTATAAATAAAAAATATTTTCAGAAGATCGCAACTGGGTAATATTTAAATTTAGAACGTTTTTCAGCTTCCTTTTTGTTTGCGTTTTTGGCGTGACGCTTTGGCATTTCGATTGCGCGCTGAGTTTTCAATTAAAGCGCAAAAATTATTGCCTGCCCTCGCCCCGATTAAATACAATTTTAAAGCAGATTACAGTTGGTTGCCATGCGAGTAAGTGTGTAGGTGTGGCTGTGTGCTGCGTCTGTCTCGCGGTGGCAAAGTCCTCGTCCCCGCTGACGTTCAAGTTTGATGCCATAACTGTAATTGATGGCCATAATGCCGCATAATGGAAATGTCACTTTCACACTTTGTCATCATGTGGCGTTTTACAGGAAAGAAAAGAAAGCTTGTTTCAATTATTTAAAACTTTTTTACACCTGTTTATTGACTAATATGAATATTCTTAATGCGGCATTTAAAAAAACTTGGTGGTAAATAAATCAATTAATGAATTAATCACATTAAACATTTTGAAATAGGTTCGAAATAAGTTTTTTACAGTTTTTAATGGAATGATTATTGCTCAAGAATGTAAGGTGTGTAAGTAACACTAATTAATCGATATTTATCTTGATTTCCTTTTGGGTTATGTATAATTGTGCAATCTAGGCCAATTTTTACAATGTTCACTTAGTCTAACCATCACTATATAGCCAAATAGTTATATTAACAAAAATGCAAACTGTCAGGTTGAAATTATAGGCCTGTTAGGCAAGTTTTAATTTTTTAACGTAACTGTCTGCAGATTAAAATAAAATAAATATATTTTTAAAATAATAAAAATATTGCAGTTTTATTTTACTAAGTAGCGTTCAGTAATTGTAACAGTAACAATACCCGATTTCTTGTCCTAGTTTTACTAAGAAAAAGTGTAGAAACAACGTTATAGTTGAACATGAATATATAGGTCTCAGTTCATACAAAGTATTGCCAATTTTGGCTGTTCCGCATTGAAAATATTTAGGATAGAGAATAAAATCTGTTTTTTTAACATAACCTGTCCGATTGAAAGAAAGTTTAAGTATTTAAATATGAGTTAAAGAATCGTTAGACCTCAAAATCGTAAAATAATAATCAAATTTTTTTAATTTAAAACGGTTTATGTAATGTTGAAGTTTAAATAATTAATACCATGATCTAAGAACCAAATAAATATATATCATATTCGCATCGAACACTTATCATATAACAACAAATTCATATTCATGATATTCGAATTGCTATCGGAATCGGTTTGCCCCTGAATAAATTGCTCATGTTAACATCACACTTCCAGTTTCCGTTGGCCTTACCTGCTCGAAAGCGTTCCCCTAACCGGAGGCCCCCTATAAATCCAGGTTTTCGACAGCTCCATTCGTTAAAAATGGTAATTTGCAGCCGCAGTAACGCAGCTGTAACTGCCACCGGGCGACATGAAACGAATCGAGGGAATGTGCGGGGGCGGAGAAGCCATTTTATGGCCTGCCAGTCAGGGCCAAAGGCAACTGAAAATGAGGCAGAAGCAGAGGCTCTTGCAACAGGGACCCAAGACCCTCAAATTCAGACTGACTGACGTCCGCCGACGAGCATAAAAACCGAAAAATGGAGATCCAAGGGACAACGAGTGACGCCACATGAAGGCAGACAGGATGATGGCTCTGGAGGAACCTGTCAAAAACACTCCCCGATTTGGGATGTATGGAGCACAGAGTGCATCAGTGCACAGGGAGAAAATTATGGGGCAAAGGAGAGAGTTATGTACTGTTTTTGCTAAATTAAGTGTGTAGGAGGTTGTAGGTTTTTCTGTAGTTAGAATACAGTTTTTGTGGAGTTTGTAGTAGGATTTTACTGTTAAAACTAAACTATACTAAGCTAACTGACATAAAAAAGTATACATTTATTTATGGGAGTGTATTCGGGTACCGAATTAGAAATTATTCATAACTGAGCAAAAAATTTATCAATTTCAATTCGAAAAACATCTCTGTATTTGTTATTATAAAGTTAACTTGGAAAGTGAGGTTAAGATTTTAAAATGCATGTTTTGTTTTTAATTTTCTAACAATTCTTTTGACTTTAGCCCTTATTAAATAAAGGTTCTGACTAAAAGGATTCTTAATATAGAAATGTGTTAATCAGTGAAATTTTGAGACCAGCGGAAAGTAGCCGTAAGGAGCATGGCTTTAGAATACAGAATCAAGAATCAATCAATGTTTTCGTAGATTTGACTCTGATATTCTACATTACTAGGCAATTTAATAAATTGCTTAAATCATAAAAATGAATATTGTTAAATAATGCGAATTTGCAAACCAGTTATTTTAAAAATGAGTTGGGCATTAATAGAAAAGTAATAAAAGGTAATGTTTTCTAGTCTTTAAATTTAATATTAAAAAAATGTAAGTAACCATTTAGAAATATACCTTAACATGACCCTTTAAGCCTTGAGGTTTTTTTGTGCTCTTTTTAAAATAAATAAATGTACATATAAATATTAATAAACGTATTATTTTTTAGCACAAATTCCTAACACATTTTTTTATATTTAAATTTAACATTAATGTTGACATAAACCTATTTATTGTAATTTAAAAGCTTAACACATTTAATAACATTTTTGTAGTCTGAACAGAATACGTTCTCATAGACTGTAATACCCGGTTATAGCGACTTTCAGGGGATCTACGATTGTACGTCGTAATACCCGTAAGACCCACTAACCGATAATACTTTGTTTACAATTCTTTGTATGAGGACCTAATTTGGAAACTCAACCCTAATCAGAAACCAACCCTTTATTCTTTCCTAAGATCCAATCATTTAGATAAACTATTTTATGACGTTGTCGATGACATAATGCCTTTTTATTGTAAAAATAAAAATTGATAAAAACTTAAAATCTTTCTTAAACCTAATGCTGTAACACGCCTTAATTACCGTCTGGTGTCTACATAAATTCACTTCATCGCAATACAGTATTAATTCTACACTTCAAAATGGAAGTCTGAGAAGTAGCAAGTACAGGCAACGACGGGCGTATGTTAGCAAACAAGAAAATGAAGGAAACAAAGGGCAGGCAAAGAAGGCGCAACAAAAAAAACAGGGAGAGAGAGCAAAGCGAACAGCCACCACCGAAGAGCGAAAAACCGGTTGCCGACGCAAGCATTCGCCGAGCGGCGAATTCAAGCCGGCGAAGTGCCCTGATTGGTCGGTTTTAGTGGGCGTTTGGCCATCCGCCCTCCGATTGGCCAACTCGCAGCGAGCCGAGCGCCAGCCGAAGACTCGGCCGGCTGCCATTGGTCGAGGTTTGTGGATTCGGCTAGCCGAGCACTGCGATTCGATTCCCGGCACTTTTTTGGGTGAGTTCGGGTGGCCGCGGTGGTGGGTGGTTGTTTTCCGCGCGGAATATTGATTGATGGGACGGACGGGTGGGTTGGCTTGGTTTCGAAAATAACGAAATGAAATAATAAATTGTTGATGAAGTCGCACGGAACAGTACTTAGAGCCATTTTGTGCAATGAAGAGTACAGTTGTGCCTGCACGTGCTAAGCCTCGGTCTCTAAGCCGAACTTAATTTTCAAATTCTAAAAACTCTGCAAACTCTACAAAAACTCTGTCTGGCGTTTCAAGGCCTTTTCCGTCCACGTCTCGCCTTCATTATTCATTACGATTTCTTGACAGACCGAGGAAAAACCGTTTCCATTCAGAGTCAGCCATATGGAAAGATATCTTTTTCGAGCGACAACAGCAACAGCAACAAAAGTGAGCAAAGTACAAAGAAGAGTGGTCAAAACAAAGGAAAAGCGACGCTTTGTGAGTGTAGAGTGTGCGTGTGTGTGTTCGAGTGTGTATGTATCCTAGGGAAATCGTGGCATTTTCGGGGTTGCTGCTCATCAGCGAAAAGAGGAAGAAACAGCAGTTGTGCTGGGAAGTGCCCATAAATAATGATGAGGGAGAAAATTACCTAACAAATATCATATCTTAAGCTGCAAAATTATTTAAGAAATAGGTAAAGTTATAATAAAAAAAAAATAAAAAAAAAAAAAATTTAATTAACTTAGTTAAACAACTCCTGAAATAATATTATTTTTCTGGACTTTAAATAATCTAATTTATTTCCATTTATTTTTTTAATTTAATAGTTCTTTCACACTGGCGCCATTAACTGAAAATTAATCGTTGTCTGTCCTGAGAACTAAAGTCGCACTTATCGATAGTTTTTAACAAATTTTTACACCTAATGCGCGCCATCTAATTGTCAAATAGAATACTGAACAAAATAGGTTCATGGCTATTTGGTCTTAAATAAGCGCCACCTAGGTGTGTAAAAGTATTCCTAACACATAAGGTTTGAGTCTCGGAGGGAATAGCCAGGCTTCAAGCCGAAAGCGGAGGCTGAAACCTTAGAGTTATAATATTTCGAATTAAAAATTAGGAGTAAATGAGTAAGAATTCGGATAACTTTTGTACATTTAAATTAATATAATTAAATTAAACGCAATTAAATAACTATTTGAAAACGATTTATTACTATTTTATTTTTATTATTATTAAATTAATATATTGTTAATAGAATAATTTAATTTTATTTTAATTTGTTTTAATAATTTATATGGCATAATTTTGAATTCATAAATAATTGTATCATTATTTAATTGCTTAATTATTTAATAAAAGATAATATATACTCTTAAATTTAATTAGTTACATTTTAAATTTAATTTGGACAGTTTATTGTAATTAAAAACCGCATTGCTTTGTATACTCCATAGTGACTTTTAACTTATGCACAATATTATTTATTTTTCTTGAATTATATACTTAATTTTCGTAAAATTATTTTTTTTTATATTTTAGGGGTTTGTTTTATAATAATAAAACCAAAATTGTAATAGGTACAATAATAAATACACAATTATAAATAATTAATTATTTTCATTTAATTTTTTGTTCGTTTTATATTTCTTACCTTTTTTAATTTAGATTTATATACCACTAATAATATTAATCAGTTTTTAACTTGAATAATAAGTCGTTCTAGAAGAAAATAAATAGAATTATAAATATAAACTATATATAATGTTTATTTATTATATTAAATTTAAACTAATTACCATTTTATAACATTGTATTTTAAGCTATTTTTTTCATTAAAAAAACAACAATAATATAAATTAATTATTTAATAAAATTCCTGGCTACTAAGTTACTGCCAGTATTTTATTAAGCAAGTTTTTAACATGCGAAAATTATATCTCCTTTTTTAACACAACTATCCTCAATTTTCTCGTTGTTTTGTAAATTTTAATTTCCCTCAATTTCAATGCGATTAATATTTATTTTTGCAGCATTTCAGGCAGATAATTTATCAATTGAACGTTGACTTTTCCAAGGCCTAATAAATCTTCGCAGAGAAAACAAAAAGCGATCATAAAAAGTGGCACAAAAAGAGGGGAAAAAAGGAAGAAATATTTGCATTTCGGCCTCCGTTTGCTTTTGGCCCCAAAAGTGGCAAAATTTATGCAGTGACGGAGTGCCGCCTCATCAATATTGATTGCCCCTGCTGCCCCGTCCAGTGCCACAATTTAGCCGCTCAAAATTTGTTATGCCACAAATCCCCAGCAGCGGCTGTCAAAACTCGAGTGCAGGTGGCGAGGTGACACCTCCACCGACGGGGCTATAGCTCTATATAGCGCCACAGAGCCACCACCACATGCAATCAGGGCCGAGCATAAATACTTCATTACCTTTTCCAGGCCAAATGCAGGTGGCACTGGCACATTAGCCGCCTCAACGTGGCTCTCCTGCACATTTCAAATGCGTTTTTCCACCTGGCAGGAACGTGCTGCCAGCTAAAATAATCACAACTCAGATTGGTTTGCCAAATTGCTATTTATTAAAAATCAATGCTGCTGCTACTGCTGCTGCTTCTGCTCCTGCTGCTGCTGGCCACGAACCAATGGCCAACAACGATAACGGACAAGGGACAACGGCAAATCAGCAATTTCAGCAGCCTTAACAGCGTGTCCGACACCCTTCCATGTCATGTGTCCCCCGGGCAGGGCCACCTTGGCCCCTCTCCTTTAGCCCTTGCCCATAAATGTGCACGGAAAGAAAATGATTTATAAACCAGAAATTATATGAAGTGGAAAGAGAAAAAGGAAAATTATAACAAAGATAGAAATATTGATTGGAAATTAAAGAAAAGGAATAAAGTGTTTGTTTATTTCTGCTTTTATATTTTTCATTTGTCAATTTCATTTCATTGGAAAGTTGGAAAGTTTATTTGGTTCTGGTTATTCTACTTAACATTTATTTATGATTATGTTACATTTGTTTAGCTTTTGCTATAATTATTTCAATATTTAGAATATTTACAAATTGTAGAAGAAGTAAATATATTGGCCACAAATTCTTCTCTAATTTAACGTTTTAGTTAATATGATTATTCTTAAGACACTTTTATGGAATATATTTTGGATGACGAATAAATATTTTAGGATCGAAATTTAATTTATTCCTACTTAGTTGTGATATTTTTGATTTAATGAATAATATTTTAATTAATTGCAGTTTCTATTTTATGATTGCATGTTTTTTTTTCCAATTTCGGGGAGTAGTTAATATATTAGAAGCTAAATAGATTTATTCGGCTCTTTTAGTAACCTAATTAAGAATTTCTTAGCTCTTATTTTGTCTTTTGGTAAAAATATTTTATTGAATTTCTAAACTTGGTAAATGAGAAACATAGTAAGGGTAATTTACTTTATAATTGTAAGGATAGCATACCACTCATAACTCTGCTACACTGGGGTATCAAAAATCTGTATTTTTTTCGAGCTGAAATAACTATTGACAGCTAATTTGGGTCCCTGTCAATGTTAGCACTCACATTATCACGATAGACAATTGAATTTTCTCTACAAAAGATTAAAAAAATTTAAAACTTAATTTAATAATTTGTTATTACTATTATTTATTTAATTCATTATATATTTGTTATTATTAATATTTATTTATTTATTTGTATATTTAAGTTTTCAAACTTTAACCTAATTGAATTTCCAAAATTTCAATGAAGACATAACGGAATGCTTAGTTGTTTGCTTTAAATATATTCTATATATAATAAATATTATATTATTATCCCGATTAAGCTCCAATTTTCAACAGTGCCCGCAGACAGTGTCCTGTAAATGCTGCACAGCACACCCAACACTAGACAACAAACTCGCTGGCTGGGTGTGGGGCCAGACCTGCTAATTGAAATCCCATTTGAGGCGGACACACGAATGCTGCTCGACCGCGCTGGCCAGTGTAAGCAGATGCCAGGGCCCAGACATATGCCAGGATGTGTGAATTGGTGGGGGAGTAGTGGGCGGGCGATGGCAGGACCTGCTCCAAGCAGCTGCCATTGCTGTCGCTGCTGGTTTTCAGGCGACATTTCCGGGCAGTCCGAAGTAATTGCTCGGCAAGCTGTTGCCGCTGACAGCAGGCGGGGGGGTGGTTGGGTGTATCCACAGACAGGCTACCCTGTCGATGTGTGCGTGTGTGTGTGTGGCAGCTTGGTCACCCGGGGACACTGGTGTAGTGGTCAGCTTAGCCCGGCAAGCGGCTTACGTTAGGCATTTCGGTGCGGTGGCCACGCGGCGTATGAGGAATGTCAAGTGAATGCGATGCCGGAAGCAGTCGCATTTACCGGGTCTAAAAGTAGGGATCAGCGGGCGGGAGGTGGGCTGCTTCTTCGCCATCACAGGAACACAAATCGAATTCGGATGCACCGCGTCCTGTGAGGAAAATCTCTGCCCGCCTGCTGCACTGCATTTACGTGACTTTTTCGGGAGCGATTTTTTTTATCGAACGAGAGCACGTGGGACTTTCCCTTACTCAGAGCGCGGCTTACCCGCCATATTCTCCGACATGGCCTCCATTGCCTCCGTAGCTCACCCATCCTTCCCATACTCCTTATCCTTTCGCATCCGGCTGTATCCGTTGCCGTGGCCGTATCCGTAAACATATCCGGGGCTTTGCCTGGCCGCGCTTTGCATATTAACTAAGTGAAACATTTCGTTGACAACTTTTCAAACATTCGTGTGCAAATGTTTACCGCTGAAGCTGGCTTCGGCTTACTGTGAACTCCCCCTCTCGCATAGCCTCGAGGCATTTAAAATTGAAATTTAAATTCGATACATAAACTGAGGAAATAGCCCAAGAAAAGGAGCGGAAAAAAAGGGACTCGGCCGACACATCCTTTTGACCGTGCAGCTTAACATATCGCTCCCAGACTCCGCTTCTTCTTTTGGGCAATTTGAAATACAAATTTTACACCCTGCCTCTGGAATCCAATGAGCCAAGGCCAATAAGTCTGCCACCCCCTGGGTTTTCCTTTCTTTGGCATTTTTTTCCAGCTCTTTCTGTTGGGTTTTAGGTTTGGTTTAGCCCCTCTAGCCCTTTTAACAGTCTGTCTGGGGCTTCACAGGATTTGTGGTACCCTCTATCCACACACACACACACACACACCCTTTGTATTTATTAAATATTGAATGTTTTCCCTTGCTAGATGACTACGCCGCTGGCTGGCAGAAAAAACTGGGGAGTCCTCTACTTTCATCCTTTTGTGCCTGCAGTAACAGCCCCCCAAAAAAGGGGGAAAACTCGTAGCTAAACTTTTCGGGGAGTTTCTGGGATTGACCCAAGGCTAATGCGAGGAGAATATGCAAAGTTGGCCAGGGATAGACATATCAATATGCTATTTATTTTGACAGGCAGCCATAATGGAGATATCACTGTTCTCCGGTGATTACTCGGTGAAAGGCTCCTCTTGGGGGCTTTTTGTGAATTAATAATCAAGGGAAATAGTTGTTTTCGTTTAGTACCATAAATGCCGAAATAAATGGTAGCTTTGGCTTTTCTTTGATAGTTTTATTATTATAGTTTTATTAGGTTTTTTACATAGGCATAGTTTTTTTTTTCATTGAAATTCCCCTAATTTTTGCCTCCTAAAATCCCCATATCTCTATGGTGGAGTTAATGCCGTGGCTCACTAGCCCATTCAGGCTGATGATGGCTTCACTGGCACCCACACCGCCTCGCCACAAACTGGGCTCGGCTCCAGAGCCATTCGAGAAGTTGTCATACACATAAATAGCCGAGATAGTGAAGTTGTTAATAGAGCCCTTAAAAGTTCAAGATAAATATTAAATTAAATACCGAGTGACTCGATTACTTAACTTACCCCACACGGAAACTCCACCTTCACATTCCAGTACTTGTTCTCCATGGGCTGCCGCACCTCCGTCTGGCGGAACAGTATTAGATCGTGGGCAAAGGGAACCCCAAATCTGGCGCTATAAGCCTGACTGCTGAGAATCACAGCCAGGATGATGATGGAGAGGATCAGGAGACAGCGCATGTTGTTCTGTTTGTTGTTTCTTGAAGTGAGTGGTATAGTTTCTTCCGCCTACCAAGTCTTTTATAGTCACAATCAATAGGGTTTTTAATTAACTTGTGTTACCTGTAATGAGGCTTATCACAGGCGCCAGAAGCTGGATGAGTTTGGCTAAAAAGGTTGAACAAATAGTGGGAAAAGAATGCAAGAGAGACGGGCATTCCAAGCGATAGGAATAATCTCAAATATATTTTGATAAGTGAGAGTCTGGAATGCAGACAGTAAGAGAAAAAGACGTAATATGACATGTAACACAGCCCAACTATTGCTTAAGTTTGCAGATGCTATCCCATTTTATTTCAAATTTTAATACAAATTTCTTCCAACATTAAAATTTGATGCGAATGGGCAGGTTTCGAAGCTATCTAGAACAGTACATCTAAATGTGTTTTCAATTACAAGCGAAAATATTGTTTTAAATGAGTTTTAAACTACGAAACGAGTCAGTTCCCGTGGATTTACCAATACAATATGACAAACCTCACTCCCGCTGTCTGTTTGCTGATTGCATTCTTGGCCAACGGGGTACAAAGTCTACAAACATCCAAAGAAACCATTCTTTTAGTAAAGTTAACTGCATTTCAGGCTAATTCCCTAGTAGAGTTCTCGAATATAAAGTGTGAGTCGACGGATAAAGATTGCGCTGAATTTGAGTTTTGCTATTTGAAGTCTGTGAATCGGACCTACAAATACATGTCACTTAAAGTGAAACTTCATCAGCTTCCGATTACCCAAGTTAAGGTATTTCACACAGCTGGTGGACAAGGTTTCCACTCAGTATGTAGACCACAGGGTAACCAACATGTTGCCCTTTCCCGAGGGCAACTACATGTTCAAAACCGGCTGGCTTATCTATGGCATCAAGAGAGCTGTGGTTAATGTGTATTTAACCCTTTCTTAATTGGTTTTCGAGTGATTTTTAACACAAGTACATGAATACTTGTATCAAATAAAATATTTATCAGTGGCTTTTACTCCAGTTTCATTATTTGTTAAATCTGCATTCCCATAAATTAATGTTTAAATATTTCGCTCTATATTTTCATTTTAAGAGCATTATTGATTCAATATTCTCTAAAGATTAGTTCGTATGTTAGAGTCTGTCTCTTTAGAATTTACTGCTGGCCTAAGGTTCAAATTTACTAGAGTGTAGTTTACTTTACTTTAATTGTTTGTGGGTCTATATTTCAGAAGGTAATTTTAAAGGAAATACAACCGCTCCTTTTTGTATACTATTCGAAATATGATTAATAATTCCTTTATTAACCATCATAAATTTAGCTCAACCCGTATGGTTTCTACGTCCGTTTCTAAGACACCACAAACAGACATTTAAAAAAACGTCCTCAACTTAATCGTACTCTAACATCTCTTTCAGATTGCAGCTAAAAATATTTTTCGTTCGCTATTGCTTGTACATTGCAGACAAAATGCGGAAGAGAGAGTGAGATCGATAGAAAGATCAAGAGATTAATAAAGAGAGAGTTCGAAAGAGAGGTTGATAGAGAGATCGAGAGAGAAAGTGCACACAAAAGTGCCTGAAAAGCAAGAAGCAGTAGGAGAGCGAAAACTTCTCTATTAACTAAAGTGAGAGCGCCATTCTGACTCCGATTTGAATCTATTTGTGTTTAAAAAACTTTTTCGCAGTGCATTAAAAAGGAAAACCTCTCGTTTGATATTGCTTGTACATTGTTAGCTACAGAATACAGAATACAGAAAAGTAAACGGCAATTAAGAGAGTGTCATTCCGATTTCGTTTTAAATCTAGTTAATCTCGAATGCTCTCTTAAAGCTCTCTCTTGTCCGCAATTGCTTGTATATTGTAGGCAAAAGAGGAAAAGAAATCGAGGGAGAAGTGGGACCCAGCGACCCTTAAGGTGAGAGCGCAATTCCGATTCTGATATTGAGGGCATTTTTCCCTGTTTTACAAAAATCTAGTTAAGAATTCATTTTTGTCTACTATTCCATTTAATTTTTTCTATCGTTTTATTCGGTTTTTTTTTTTCTTGATTCCCAGGTGGAAGACTTAACGTCCCCAGATCTCGACGGTGGAGTCGATGCCGCGGTTGACTTGGCCTCGCAGGTTGATGGTGGCGAAGCGGTAGCCAGGACCGCCGGACCACAGGCTGGGAGCGGCACCGGAGCTGTTCTTGAAGTTGTCGTAGACAAAGACGGCCGAGATGTTGGCGTAGTTGACAGAGCCCTAAGGGAGACGGGGTAAACTCAATACACACGTCATGGGGAAACCCTCAAAATAGGTAAACTTACGGCACGTGGGAACTGGACGTTCACGTTCCAGTAGTTGTTCTTGATGGGATTGCGGATCTCCCTCTGGCTGGAGAGCAGGTAGTCGCTGCTGTTGCGGCGACCCCAGCTGGAGCTGTAGGCGTGTCCGCCGAGGATCACGGCGAGGACGACGGAGAGGATCAGCAGACTGCGCATGTTGGAGGTTCTGGTTCGTTTGTTGTCAGCTGTTGTCGCCGCCGAGCTTTTATAGAACGCCGTCCGCCGGGTGAGACATTGTTTACAAAAGCGCTTCGCTTTTAATTAACTTCTGTTGCCTGTAACGGCGGGGCTTATCTCAGGGGTGGAGTGTATGGAGGGTATCATAACTGGCGAAAAAAAGCCAGCCAAATAGTGCAAAATAAAATCAAAGTAAAAGAAACCCCCCGAAACGGCACTCTCATGCCGCGATAAGATTACCTGACTCACACCTGACGCCGCCGCGGTGCCAGTTCCGATGTTCTCCGGGCTCCGCAATCTTCTAGGAAAAGATTTCCGCTTATCAGCCGAGCGCAAAGCCCTCGAAGTATATTTTATAGTATATATAATTGCATATCGGAAAAAAATCACCTTTGCAGATTTCAGCCGAATGATTCTAGGTGTTAACTGGAAGTACTTGAGCTTAGACAATACTTTTTATTTTGGCAGTATCTGAGGGGTTTCTTATCGAACTTAAAAAGAATCCAAGCTGAGATATCACTGGAACCTGAAATGATAATTAATTTATAGTTAATACATCATAGGTGTCGAGGGAAGTGTAAAGCTTCAAGGAAAGCAGGTTTAATTTGTTAAATTCAAATTATTTATATTTGGGCTTAAGGGAAACTTAATACAGGGAATCTTAATACATTTCTTGCCTTTGCATTTTCAAGTGTCTTAACTTTAGTTTGAATTTATTTATAAAAGACATCAGCTTTCAATAAGTGCTTGCGGCCTTTAGTCGCAAACAGAAAATGCAGTCAATAGTAATTAAATATGTGCAATTGACAGGTAATCCATACACTATCAATAGAAGCATAAATAAATGCTATTTGTATCAGTGTACAAATTAAACATTAACCACATACTTATATCATTTCACAAGGCAATTTATTCAAAAAGTGATTTGGCCTAATTAAACAATTAATAACGGAGGAGTTGTGACATTTAATATTCCCATTCACAAAGGTTTGTTATTAAAGCACAAGGAAGGAGTCTATTTTGTATTTAATCCCCAGATTAAATTGGTTCTGCTTAGTCTTGGTTTTGATAATTAAAGAGTAGAAACTAAGCGTGTTTGCAAGTTTAAAGCATAGCCTCAGTTTGATGTGCACATTTACCAGGGGATTAATTTACCTTTGCGTAAATAATGTTATCATAATTTTAGACAAGCAATTAAACATGTACATATCCCATTTCGATGCCAATTCATTGCTTAGTATCAGCATCGTAAGCTGCCTTAAGCTGGCGAATTACAAACTATCATTTGGCATCTGGCATTGTTTGAACTGGCGGAGTTTTCATCGTTTCTAATTAAGTGCGGAGCTTATTTCCTTAATTGTCAGCTGCTGAATGCCGTTGATGATGAATTTCTGTTGGAACGCAGTTCTGGAATTTACCAGCTCACTGGAGGGGTTCTTTTTACATTGCCACAGTTCCGCAGCCACCCCTTCGTCCTTGTTTTTGTGTCAGAGCTTTGGGAGATGGAGCTGGAACTGTAGCTGGAACTGGAGAAGGAGAAGGAAGCCAGAGCTCGCTAGATCTGTGGCTGCATATTTATTTGCAAATTACCAGGACCAGATACCCGGGAGTCACTTGCTTTGGAATAAAACCTCATTACTTGCAGCAGCCGTCGATGATAAGGGTGGACGTATTTGTCACTTATGAAAGGATAATTCGCCACGCTCCGCAAGGATGCTGGGGTAAAGTAAAAAAGTCACAATACCACGCATTCGGGGGGGAGCAGCACAGCACAAATGCCTGAGGGAATGAATGTCGGGCAAAAGTTTCACCATTATCCGATTGCAGTGCCATGTCCTGGCATTTTGTGCAGCAACTTGTTAATCACATTTTATTGACACATCCCCGGCACTCGGGGGAATCGATTTCCATTTTTAAATTGGCCAAATTAAGGGCTGCTTTTGCTCTAGCTTTGACCGAGGCCGGGGCCCTCTTTTCAGTTTCAGTTTGACTGTTACATGCGTTCGCTTGATAAGCAATTTGCAGTAGACTTACACGGCCAGGCCCACATCGGATGGGGAAATCAGATACACTGGGGAAATAGTAAAGTTAGTTTTAAAGGATATTTATTCAAGAAAACAAAAAGCTGCTTGAGAAGATATCAAATTAAGTCAAGAAATTGCTTGGATATCTTAATTAAGGCTAGTAAGCCGAGCTTGCAGCCTTGGCTTCTGCTAAGGTAACAGTCCGAGACGCATTTAAAAGAGGATTCAAGAGAATGTCTCAGTTGGAACCTTTTTTAAACTGCCTCTCACTAGAGTGCGAGAGCAGCGTTCGATCTATTGAGATCGCTTTATGGTTTTCTGCAAGATATTTTGCACATTTATGCATGTGTGAGCAGTACCACTCTACTCTTAGGAGAGGAGACTTGGGAGAGGAGTCTTGTGAGAGGATTTTTGGGAAATGAGTCTTCTGAGAGGAGTCTATGGATAGGAATCTTAGGAAAAAAGTATTGGAAGAGGAGTCGATTGATCAATGGTGCTGTGAACTACCTTTTGGACTTCTTAATAAATGTAAATATATCAATTCATACTATTTTACAAAATTTTATTTAAAAGTATGAATCATCGAACATAAAAGCCCAAAGATTTCCTTTTATAACTTACGAAACCCTTCAAATTATTCCCCGTGTACCCACCCACATGCACTTACAAACGCCAGATTCGACAATTGGCAAATTTAAAAGCAATAAACGTACAGAGAGCAAATTTCTGGGTTTATGCCTCGTTGTCGTTTTGCCTTTTTTAACTGTTCGACAGGAAAATCGGGTGAGGGAGAGTGATTGCGAGGGGTAGCGACCGCCGGGGGCGGAAGGACGCGTGCCGTCGCGTTGGTACTTTCTGGTTCCACCCCCTGGGATGTGTGTCTGGGCCTGGGATTCCATCGCAAGCTGCCAGTGCCACTCAAAATGGGGACTTCCCTTTCATTTGCGCTTTCAATGCCAATCGCTGGAGCTGGAGCGACATCATCGAGCTCACCCCGATCCCCCTCTCGCTTTTCCAGGGGCCAGGGTTCAAGCTGCGCTTTGGAAAAATGTCAAGAGCGGAATGTGCACTTTTGACAGTTTCAGTTCATTCGAAGCTAACCCTAAACATCCCCCCGACATCCGCACACATGGCAACCCTGACACGTACCCCCAATAAAACTTTCTTGTCGGAACGGCAAGAACAAAGTCAAATATGAGGGGAAAAGTGGAAAATGGCAGCGGCTGGTTGATTTTATTTTCCATGTTTTTAATGTGCTTTTTGTACTGTAGCAACACCCCAACGCCCATGCCCCCGAGCAGACCCAAAAATTCGAGTTTAGTTGCTATGCTAAGGCGAAATAATAATCCACACAATGGAGCTAGACTCCTCTCATTCGCATAATTTCAAGGAATTTCAGGAAATTTCAACAAATTTCTCATATTCGAGTGCTTTTCATTAAGTCT
Source organism: Drosophila seguyi (assembly GCA_008042675.1). Classification (NCBI taxonomy): domain Eukaryota; kingdom Metazoa; phylum Arthropoda; class Insecta; order Diptera; family Drosophilidae; genus Drosophila; species Drosophila seguyi. The sequence goes on from VNJU01003241.1 coordinate 61,573, forward strand.
GCTTTTGCTGCGAATTATTATTCACTTGCTTCCACAATTTCAAGTATGCTTATATCAGAAGCTAAATGAATACTATTTTTCATAAGCTATTTTGATTGTTTACCTACTAAATATTTTGTATATTAAAAAAGTGACACAAGAACAATTGCTCAAATCAGAGCCACTCGTAAAAGGCAACAGCGCAGCGGCCTGTGTGCATATAATTAAATTGCATTTATTTCAATATAATCAAATTAGTTGAAACTTTCCATGGAGGGAATGCTGTGTGGATGGGTCCTTGATTCCAATGGCGGTTGTTAATTGTTGTTTGCTTATTGTTTGCGTAGTCGAGTTAATAAAATGTAAAATTCATTACATGTGCTCCGAATTAATATTTGCTCGTTGAACATAATTTGCAAGAGCGACAGGCAGCGACGAGAAGTTTTTGCGTTTTTTTAGGGGTTCACCAATTAGTTTTGGCTTTCAAATTTTTCATATTTGTTAACTATATTATTCTAAACAAAGTGTGAAGCAATGTAATAGATTTTAATTATTATTTTATATATTTTTTTCAGCCTTCTAATAAACGTATAAGACTTTGTAGCCTTTATCTCCTTATTTAATAGTAGATAATTAGATAAACTTATACTAACATACTTTAACAATAGTAAGCATATTTACTTAAATATTTTAAGCTCAAACCTATTACTTTATAGCTTTTAATTAACTTAAATTATCAGGTATTGACTCCCCTATTTAAATAACGATAAGGACTTGAATGCTTCATTTTAAATTCAGGAATTTGTACTGCCCTTAAATATGTTTTTCTAAGTAAGTTAAAAATACTAAGGTAACTGTTTTTCCAAGACTTCCTGTAAATACCCAAGCTTTTTAGAATTTCCTAGCCACTGTGGTGAAAATGTTGCGTTGCCAGATGCAGTTTGTCGGCAAACCTCAAAGGGTTGCAACTTTTCCCAACATTTGTGTGCCCTTGCATTTGTGTGTGTACGAGTCCTTTGCCAGGTTTACCATGTTGTTTTTTATTATTTCGTTTTATTTTTTTGATATGCAAAATGGTTTGTAGACCCAATGAATGTCCCCCTGCAATTGCTAATGAATTCTCTAAGCGATAACGTGGCTAAAAAAGAGTTTAATGCGCCAGCAGCAACAAAGCAAAGCAAACATAATGAAAAGGAACAAAACAAAGGCAAAAGCCACCAGGAAGGAAGTTAACTTTTGGCTAAACGAATGCAGGATACTCTTGGGGATCTACAACAAGTAATTTCCTTCTATTTATTTGATTTCATTTAAGATAAATGTGTTTTAATTTAATGGGAATCATGCATAGCCTTGTATCGTATTAAACGATTTATGATTATTATCTATGTGGAAATTCCTGATCTAAATGAAAGAAATGAAAACAGTAAAAACGGTAATAAAAGCAATAAACCCTTAAATGTTTAAATTTTATTACAAAACAAAAAATAATTAAATAAACTTTTTACTAAATTTATAACCTACATTTCACACTATGGAACAAGTTTGTCAAAAAATATATATTTAAAAATTTAACTTACCAATTTAGTTGCATTATTTTAGTAATTTTTTTTTTACATAATACAAATAATATAGTAATAAAACAAATATTTCTCCATTATTTATTGTAAAAAAAAACCGTATACACTGATAAGATTATCTTCCCACAATTAATGAAGTCCAAACAAAAATTGAACTGTTAAAAGTTTCATTCTTAAAATGTATTCTTTGATGGTAAATAAAATAATAAAATGGACAAAACAATGACAAAAAATGTTTTAAACTATAAAAATGTTTACTTAATTAATTAGCTAAAAAATGGCATTTACACACATTTTAAACACTTTTAAAAACCTTGGTATTTTCTGGAGTACCATAAAGTATTTCATTTTATATACTTTGATAATACCCTTTGGAAAGGGTATAAATATAAGGGCGCTAAAGTTGTTTGCTCCTTTGTTGTGGCCGCTGCTGCTGCTATTGTTGCTGTCGCTTTTGTTGTTGCTGTCGTCATTGTTGTTGTAGTTGTTGTTAATTGCTGACTTAATGGCGCTTTAATTAAATCGCAACACTGCAGGCGGCCCAAGTTGTGATGGGATGAGGAACTGGGCGGAATTAGGAGTGGGGGCTAGGTGGTGGTAGCTGCGGAATTCTTGCACATGGCGACTTCCGGTTAGTCACGATCCAGAGTCGGGGTTGGGGTCGGCATCAGGGTCGGCGTCGGCGGCAACCCCCTGCGACTGCGACCCGGTCCGACTTGATTTGTGACCCTTTGTTAGTTGTAAAACGGTCGAAAGTTGTAAACGGTTCCTGCCATTTTATTTTATCAATAGTTGAAACATCTGTCGGGGCAGTTTGGCGATTTTCAAGCGAAGTTTAGCTATGGTTTTTTGTCTAGATTTAATATTATTAAAGACATCGTATTTACACAAAATTTGTTATAAATATCTTTTAAAAAGATCTCTATATATTAAATTCAAATTATTACTCTAATGATGAAATGAGACTAAACTTAAGCCTGTTGTAAAACACTGTTAAAATAGTACTTTAAAGGTGTATTTTTATTTAGTAATCTTTATATATTAAAAATATTTATGAAACTCATGCTGACCTCGGCAAAAGACAGGACTCTGGTTATCCGATTGTTCATATCCGAAGCCGATAACTTGTCCACTATCAAGTGATGCTATAATAATAACAAATCTGAAAGTAAAGTTCACATAAATAGTAAACAAAACTATTGAAACCACCTTTAAAGTTATGAAATACCTAAACATTGGTAATCGGAACCTTAAAGAGCTTCAATTTTACGGCACAATATTTGTAGGTTCGATTTACGGACTTTGAGCGACAAATTTCGAAGTCTGAAACTTGGTATCCATAGTTTTGCATTCGATATTCGTGAACTCCTACAGGGAGTGGATCTGAAATGCAATTTGCAAGCCATGTATTTTTAATGGAAAAACAGTTTGGATTTTATCTTTATGATTGGTTAGCATAGCTAACATCGAAGCTATAAAAAGCGCCAAGACTTTAAAAAAAAACGGTTTTTTGACAATAACTTCAGATTTTGAGGGTGTTGGAAAAATTTCAAACATAGTTTTGTGTTATTTTCAACCAGATAAACAATCTCTACTAGGTCACTTCAAAAGTTTATTCACTTTTGTCAATTTTGTAACACTGTGTAATTGCTCCTTTTATGGAATGTAAAAATTAAGAAAAGGTTTATGGAAAAATAAAATTATCTTCTAATTGTTTTAAATATCATTTTGCCAAAACGGATAGATGCTTTGAAATTGAAAACTAAATAGGTGTAGAACATCTGCTTATATATAGAACACTTTTTTATCAAAACATACATTGCGTAGAAAAAATAGTAATGAGAGGTACCTAACTGAACACAGTATTTAATGTATTCCAGCGTTAATTCCACCTGCGCCTCAGGAGGACTTTCATGTCACATGAATAGATACATAGTATTCCTTTATCTTACACAGTTTAACGCATAGAAATTGAAGTAAATAATTGTTATTTATTTATTTTTTACAACACTTCTATAAGATAAATAAATTAAGTAAAACTATTTACGAAAGAGTTATATAAAAGTTAACTCCAGCCCTCTTAATGTCATACGCATACCAGACACTTTGGAACACGTAGTTGCCCTCGGGAAAGGGCAACAGTCTTGTCATCCGATTATTTACGAACTCATAGGACATTTTATCCAACACCAGATCATGCTGAAACAATACATTTAAGAACTATATTTTGAGAGTTAGGTGTATATCGTGTGCTTACGTCGTACGGACAAGGGTGATTCATGTTAGAACCGTTTTTAATGAAACCATAAAAATAATTCATAACCGGGTTGGACTCCGGGTTTTTTAAGAACTTGCACGCGTCGGTTGTAATATTGTACAGGAAGGGTTTTAACCCATTCAGTCGCCTATACATTGCAAAGTTGACCTAAATGGCAAGAAAAAATCATAATAGTAACTAATATTAATTAAAAGGTTACTCTGATATACCTTAACTTCGGTAATCGGAACGAAGAAGAGTTTCACTTTTAAAGAAACGTACTTATAAGTTCGGTTTACGGACTTCAAATGGCAGTATTCGAAGTCTGAAAACTCTCTATCTAAGGTTTCACATTTTATATTGGTGAACTGTATCAGAGACAGAGCCTGAAAAATAGAAAGCTTTACTAAAAAGGAAGTTTTCTATACAATTTTGTAGACTTTTTACCCCGCTGAGCAAGTATCCAGTCACCAGACAGACAACGAAACAGCAGACTTTTTCATCCATCATATTGCAGTGATCAATCAACGAGAACTGTTTTAAAATCTGTATGATTTCGCGTTAGGTCCATTTAAAGCTCATTTAATATTTGTCAAAGAGTCACATTTATACATATTTAATGATAGTCCAAGAACGATTTACTCTTATCGGACTATTCCGAAATAGTAATTGACCACAGTAGTTGTACTAATACAGTAATTACGGTATTTTCGATGTTGGTTCAAAATTTAACTCAAACGGAACAGCGAAACAAGTAAGGACGCTAGCTTCGGCAAGTCGAAACTTGCATACCCTTGCAGTTCACAATTGGATCATTTATAAAATTTGATCAAATTAAAAGAAAAAATAGCAGGAACTGTATATAAAATTAATACATAATTTGTTTTAACGTTTACCTATCATACTATTGTAAACATCAACAATCAATCCGAGCTAGGAAGATTTTTTTGTCACTTTATTTAAATTCTTTCTTCAAGCACAGGCGTCTCTTGTCTTCTTTTTTAAACCTTTACAGGGTATTATAATTTAAGTCAGAAGTTTGCAACGCAGTGAAGAAGACATTTTCAACCCTATTAAGTATATATATTCTTGATCAGCATCAACAGCCGAGTCGATCCAGCCATGTCTGTCTGTCCGTCCGTTTCTACACAAACTAGTTCCTAAGTTTTGAAGCTATCTGATTGAAACTTTGCAGATGGTCTTCTTACTACTATATAAGTCCGAACGGGCTGGATCGGACGAATATATTACATAGCTGCCATTGTCTCCGACCTAACCCCAATCGAAATTTTGTGGGGAGACTTGAAACGTCAAATATGAACAAGAAAAATTTTAAGTGCGGATGATTTGTAAAGATTTCTTGAAGAAACCGGGTATGAGATTATAGTAGGGACTTTCCACAAACTTATTGCTAGTAAGCCAAAACCAATAGCGAAAGTTGTCCAAAATAAATGTCTTTATACCGGATACGTTTACTAATAAGAAGAAAAAAGTGCAAAATATTGAATACTTTCCAAGTTCTAGGCTTAGAAGAATGACCAACCCATTTTCATCCTCATCATTTGGATAAAATTGATCGCAGTTTTTAAGTTTGAAATGGAAAACTCTCTCGTTAGTTATTTATATTATCTAGGGCAAGCTCGAAAACTAAAAGTAACCTTGACTTTTTCTTGAACTTATTAAAATTTTATAAGACTTGAAACGAGCCACATTCTCGGGTATTTATTTTTTTGGCCACCAGTGTATATGATATTAAAACCGAAATTCTTAAATTATATAAAATGGCTATACATATATCTGAGCAGGTGAAGTTACGTTGAAAATAAAACGAAAATTCGGCTGGATCCGACTTATAGAAGTGAGAGCATAAGAAGACTATCTGCAAAGTTTCATTCAGATAGCTTTAAAACTGAGAAACTGGTTTGCGTAGAAACGGATGGGTATTGTGCCGACGCCCTGTGCAATCCCATTCTAAAATTGTTTACCTTGTCCTAAGAAACCTCCCACTTTCCCTTATTTGGAAGGAATCATTTGTTATTCCTCTCCACAAAAAAGGTAGCAAACCAGATGTCAATAACTATAGAAGGATCTCTAAGTTGTCGGCCATCCCCAAACTCTTCCAAAAAATCATTACTCCTCTTTTGCAGCACCTCTAGAGTTTGATAATATCTCCATGTCAACATGGATTTATAAAGCGAAGATCAACGACAACTAACTTTTGGAGCTCACATCCTTCATAATAAAGGGCTTCCATAAAAACTTTCAGACAGACGTAATACTGATTTCAGTAAAGCATTCGTTCTAATGGGATTTCCGGTTGATCTTCTTAGTTGGATGTCAAGTTATCTGAATGGCACGACGCAAAAGGTCCTATTTAAAAACACCTTATCTCATGTTCTCAGGATTACTTCTGGCGTCCCGCAAGGAAGCCATTTGGGTCCCCTGCTGTTTACATTATTTAATAACGATCCGCCCAAAAATCTGACTAACTCCAGAGTACTTATGTACGCGGACGACGTCAAACTTTGTGTGCAATATACGGACGCGTCTTGCCAGTCTGATTTACAGACCGATCTAAATCATTTTCAAAAATGGTGCAGTATAAACTTATTAAACTTAAACGGCTCAAATACAAGCTTGCGATGTACAAGCTAAACTGCTGCTCTTTGGAAAGAATCGCTTTAGTTGACGATTTGGGTGTCCGCCTGGATCCCAAACTTAAGTTTATTATTTATATTTATCTTTATTTATCTTTAATATTTATCTACTCGTAGAACCTTTATTTATAACCTTATCCACGGTGACGTGGAAAGTGCTGTCCTGTTGGGTCAGCTTAACTTTCACGTACCGAGTAGCAATACTAAGTCCTATATTCCCTTAGTGTTGCGCCACTGTATAACGTCCTTTGAATTGCATGACCCCTTTAGAGTATTATGTGCAAATTATAACGAATTGTACACAAAAATTTTAAATTAAAATTTTAGATAGTCTTCCTAAACTAAAAACATTAATATTTACCCACTTAGTACGCATGCAAGCAAACAATCTGACAGCACGCCAGTAGTCACTTCCTCGAATTTCTTTTCTATATTTTCATCTTTCGCGCCTACTAACACCTAACACGAATAAACACGTGCTTTGTGTCATACGGGCCACTTGAAGGTACTGATCTTAGTGCATCAACGTCCAGACAGACAGACGGACAGACGGACAAATCAAGAATATATATACTTTATAGGGTTATAATACCCTGCAAGGGTAGAAAAATGTAGCTATTTGTGGCCAGCTCTAAGCTTTTCGATATATTTAAATGATACAGTAATGGAGTTGAAACCAAATTAAAGCTCAATTCAAATTTCAAATAGGTATACATATTTCAAGTACAGAAAATATTGAAACATACATGGCCTACAAAAGATAATATTGATAGCTAAATAACTATTTAATGCATCCCACCGTTGATTCCATGTCACATGAGTAGCTTCAGATACATGAAATTTCTGTACTTAAGTACATAGTTGAACACACAGTGAGAAATACTTATTTATTTAATTTGTATAACGTTTCCATAACACACATTACGAAAGAGTTAAATAAAGGCTAACTTCAGCCCTCTTAATGTCATACGCATACCAGTCGGTTTGGAGCATGTAGCTTCCCTCGGGAAAGGGTAATAGTCTCGTTACCCGATTGTTTACGAACTCACAGGACATTTTATCCAACACCAGATCATGCTAAAACAATTTCTATTTATCTTTGAGAGTCAGGTGTATATCGTGTACTTACGTCGTACGGACAAGGGTGATTCAAATTAGAATAGTTTTTAAGGAAATCATGAAAATAATTAACAACCCGGTTGGACCTCGGATTTTTTAAGAACTTGCATGCGTCGAATGTAATATTGTACAAAAAGGGCTTAAACCCATTCAGTCGCTTATACAATGCAAAGTTTACCTAAATTGCAAGAAAAAATCATAATAGTAACTAATATTAATTAAAAGGTTACTCTGATATACCTTAACTTCGGTAATCGGAACGAAGTAGAGTTTCACTTTTAAAGAAACGTACTTATAAGTTCGGTTTACGGACTTCAAATGGCAGTATTCGAAGTCTGAAAACTCTCTATCTAAGGTTTCACATTTTATATTGGTGAACTGTATCAGAGACATAGCCTGAAACATAGACAGCTTTACTAAAAAGGATGTTTTCTATACAATATTTTAGACTTTTTACCCCGCTGAGAAAGTATCCAGTCCCCAAGCAGTAGACGAAACAACAGACTCTTTTATCCATCATTTTGCAGTGAACATTCAAAGTGAACTGTTTTAAAATTACATTTAAATTTAAAGCTCATTTAATATTTGCAATTAAGGAACATTTAGATTTAATGATAGTTCAACACGATTTACTCTTATCGGAACATAGCAATTGTACTAATACAGAAAGTAAGCTATTTTTAAGTTGGTTCAACATTTAACTCAAACGAAACTGAGAAAAGGTAGCTTTAATACGTCGAAGTTTGCATACCATTGCAGCATGCAATTGAATCATTAAAAATCGATGCATTTGGGAATAGAAGCTTGAAATTAAACCTAATTTGTATTTGCAATATAAAAGGGAATTCATTGTAAATCAATTCGAGAACTTTTCTACTCAAAAGTAGTAAACATTACTGTATAAAAGATCTCAAAAGGGGGATTAAACTCCTCTAACTGAGCACTTATTTACTCTCCCAATATGTAATTTACTTTAAAGTGGAAAAGGCCGTTTTTTGAAATACATATTTCTTGGCCTAAACCTAATACATATTCCAAATAAACAGAAAAATTACGACTACTCCGGAAAAATGGTAAATATAATTTAAATTTAGCTAAAGGGATTTTTCAAACTGTTTTTATTATTCTGGCCCTTTTACATTTTTTCCATATTTTAGTTCCAAATCTAGCTACTTTATTTGCTTGGAACGCCCACTCCGGGCAGCACTGGCAGCAACCACCCACCCACAAAAATAATCCAGCCAACTGGCGAAATGTTGCAGCTGCAATTGTTTGGTTTTCGCCACTCGGTATTTTCGTGTTTGGTGTCTGCCCGGGCGATAAGTTGCCAACTGTTGTGTTGTCGATGTGGCAGACACACAACTTTAGATTCGATCTTGGGCCCTGCCCCCTCCCGAATGCTTAATTGCCGGCTTCGGCGTCTATCAAGTTGAGTTATTCCAGTGGTTATTGTTGCTCCCCAAGCAGCCTGGCGTGAAATTTTAATTAATGCCAGGGAAAGAGCGTGTAACTACCGCAGAACAGCCGCAGAAAGCTGCAGTTTTTGCTGCCAAATTGATGAACTCTCGAGTCTATGTTTTTCCTGCAATATTTACGTTTAATCAAATGTAAAATCCACACCGATAACTGGAAGTTGCAATAACATTGCGGACTGGTTCCGAAGTCCGGCCGTAAACATAATCGCTGCAGCTCTGGAACTTCCCCGGCAATCTATTTATTTTGTGGTTTCGGGTATCGACGTATAAATATAGTATAGTACGGTGTGGTGTATGTTGATATATATACATATTCTCACTTGCGGCCGTGAGAGTTTATACATCATTTTAATTAAACGCGGTAAAAAAGCACAGCCCATAATACACGGCAGATAAAAATGCAATATGTCCGCAATACCGCAATTTGTTTAACATTCCGGGCAAACGCGGACTGCATAAACAATTAAACCGATTGAGTTGAAAATGGCGGGTAAAAAATGCACTGTGAAAACCACAGGATAAAAACACTGTATATATATTAATGCGCAATCTAACATTTCTATCATGGCTGGCCATGTTTACTCACATTTAATTGGTTTAGTGCCTCCGCAGCGGCAATCGATACGGCCCATGGGCAGGCCAATCGTGCCACAAATCATCGCAATTCATAAATAATAAAGCCGTTTAAATGATTTAAAAAGCGCTTTGCATATTTCATAGTCCCGGGCCAGGTCATTTGGCTGCCAATTAAATGCTAAATAGATTAAAATGCCAAAATGCTGCGATAAACTCAATCACGAATTCTGATTTATGCCTGCCAAAAGGGCCCAAAGCCATACCCGTCTGCCTAGTTTATGAAACACCCTGCACTTTAGGGCCAAAAATTCAAGTCGAATTTCATTATTCTGATGTTAGTTTATTCAATTTGAATGGTCTTTTGGTTTTTGTTATGCATATTTAGCGGAAAATGGTTTTACAAAATAATTAAAATGCAAAAATGTTAAAAGCGGAATAATATGTGTTACTAGGTGGGAAAAGGTATTTACTTCAAATGTACAAAAAGAAGACAAAGAGAACAAAAAATCATATTTTTGGGAGATGCAAATGTTGGCTAAATCAAAATTAATTAAAAAAATCATTTTCATATTCACTTACAAATTGAACAAATAAAAAAGTAAATTGGTAGCAGGAATTCAGTTCAAAATTATTTTATCGTGCTTTCCTGAATGCTTAAACTTAATACTTAACGCTTACATTTTGTTATTGTTATAATTTCTTTGAAATTTTACCGAAAAACATGGTGTATATATGCACATAATCCCATCTAAACCCTGATTCTTATCAATCCAGCTCAATATCGGGTCGTGCAGACGCTCATAATGCGTCAACTAATTGCTCATTAATTCGCAAACATGATTTCCAATTCAATCAGACTCGGCTAATTACAAAACTTAATCCAATGGAATGGCCGCAGAGCCTTCTCCCTCCACTCCATCCCATGCCCACTTTCACCACCACCTGTTGAGGTGTCCTCCCCCGCGGAGACTTCCTTTTCCGCCTGCTTTCGATTTTCCACGCAACGCTGGCCAACGATGTTGTTTCACGGCAAACTTCAGCCCGGATTTTCCCATTTAGTTTGTTTTGCTTTCTGATTCCCATTTATTTTTTTTCTGCCGTCTCAGAGGCAAACATATAACGCAGCCTTCCCCATCTCCGTCAGGATACGGGAGTAGCCGCCGCCCATCCTGCGGGCCTGCCACTCAAAGTTTTGTCGTTATGAGAACGGGTAAAAAAGCAACTGACCAGTGACAGGTCCGAGGGCGAGGGCAAAAAAGATTGAGTATACCCGGCGTTATCCGGGGGAGAAGGGTATATGCCATCTATGTGGGTAGTTTCTTTGAGGGGAAAACTTTCCTTGTTTCAAATATAATGTCAATAAAAGTGTATTATTATTATTAGAGCTAATTAATTGTCTTTAATGTAGTTGATTCTACTTGAGTCTGAAGTTACAATCTCCTTGATTTGCCCGTTTAAATACTTACGTTCATCTTTTATTAATATAATTTATTAATATCTCTACTTCATACTTTTTCAATGGCCTTATGCTTATTTAAATATAGGGTATTCCTAAGTTGGTTGCCTGAATCGCACTCTCTTTGTAATTAGAGCGTGGCAAACGAATCCTTTGGAAAAAAGGGTACTAGGTGGTGGTCAACAAATGCGCATCGCTCAGTTTTTGACACGCACGGCAAATATGTTTGACTGAGTTCGAGGATGGTGGCCCAGTCCAGGGGCAGCTCAAGCACAGCAAGGGGAACTCCTCGAATTTAAAAATAAAATAAAAATTATTAAACAATAAGCTAATATTAATAATTTTATAAATATTTAAGAAAATCGACTGATGATTATTTAAAAATTTTTAGAGAACTAAAAAACTAATTAAATAAAAACAATTAATAAAACTAATGCTGAATAATAATGTTGCATGTTCCTCAACACGACCCTAGAAACATTTAAATTCTTTTGGATGTTAAGCAGGATGTTTCTAGCCACATTTTAGATTTTCTGCACTGTTTAATTTAAGTTTTCATAAATTTGAGTATAATAAGACAACGTGAATTGACCATGACCATGTTTGTTTTCATTTTACATACAGTGCTTCGGGTATTATACAGTGGCTCACACTATAGTAGCTTCTTTTTTTGTTTAATGGAAAACAATGTTTTCTTATCCAGGTTATATTTATTTAGGTAGTTAGAATTAAAAAAGAAAACGTAAAAGAATGATTTCAAAATAATAATAAATTCAAAAATAAAAGTAATAATAAATAATTATTAAATTTAAAAAAAGAGAGATAGAAAAAAGGTAAAAGCTGAGGCAGCTTTATACAATTTATCGAGGACTTTAAAAACCTTCTAAGCAGTTCTTAACTGCTGAAGTAATCCAAATTATTTTGAAATAGTTTAGCTAGTATTTGTTTGTAACTGACAGTTTACTAAGACATTGAGAAATTCTCTTTATAAAGTGTCATTTAAATTGAACTACCCCTCTCTAGGCGCCCAAGTCCTGTAGTCCTTTGCTTCGCTCCTGTTGTGTGCGAACGTGCCCTCGCATGGATCAGAATCGGCCAACGAATCGGACCTGGACAAGCACCCAGAACCCAGGATCCAGGACCCAGACCCTGACCCAGTCATAGCTCCTTACCCCAGCCAAAGGATGCATCCTTTTTTGCCCCTCATACAAACCCATGAAAGCCGTCGGTGGATTAATAAAGCACTGAGATTGCTCAGTTTGCAATTTTTGTTTATGATTCAAAAGGAACATTTAATTTATTTGCTTTGTTTTTTTGTTGTTTTTTGTTGGTTTTCTTTATGTTTTTGCCGTCGCCTCACAAAAATTGAATTTCTGCTTTCGGTTGTCTGCCTGTTTCTCAGGTTTCTTAGCCTTGTCTTGTAGTGCCACGCCCCGTTTCCATTGTTAGATAGAGAGGGGGTGCTGGTGTGGGTGTTGGAAGTGTAGGGTGTTAGTAGTGTAGGGTGTGTGTGTGTCTTAGCAGATATATGTAGCATTTCGCTTGTTTTTCGAATACACATTAGTTTCTCATTTGTGTGCCTTTGCTTCCGTATACACATACAGTCATACATACGCTAGAGTATATCTAAGGATAAGACAGAGACAGAGATACATCTATATAGGGCTAAAGAGTGAGATGAGTGAATGAGACAATTTGTTTAGTGTGTGAGTGTGTGGGCCCGAGGGTCCTTGCACTCCTTCCGCTGCTGTTGTTAATAGCGCTTGCAGTTGCTGCTGCTGGAGTTGCAGTTACGGTTACAGTTACAGTTACAGTTACAGTTAGTTTTCAATTTGACGACAAAATATACGTTTAGTCATAGACATACACTCACATACACATATTTGATAAACATGAAACACATTCAGTTAGTTATAGTAGTGGTGGCGGAGGAGAGCTCCTTCCCCCCCTTAGCTTTACAATCTACTCGAAATACAGGATAACTCTAGGTGTGTGTGTGTGTTTTGGGGGTGTGCGTGTCTGACGGCTGCCTGGCAGCATTTTCGGGAATATATTTATTAAAATGCAGAGAGAGATCCTTTGCCTTGATAGTTTTCCAGTTCGGTATTTGCCTTAGTAACGTGTCTCTCTGGTCGAGAGGGCGTAGCTTAAGAGTAAACCATATGGCGAAAGCTTACGTAACTAGATGAATAAGCAGCTTCTATTTCCTTAGTTATTTGGGTGTACTTTCATATGTTTATTTTTATTACAGAGAACATTTAAGCTACGTTCAATTGAAGCCATCTCAGGATGGCAATTATTTAGCTAGTAACACAAGCCGATGATGGGGGTATACCAAGATGGGAAATTCCCCTAAAATGCATCTTTAAAACACACTTAATCCGAGGGATGCGGCTTGCCATCCCATTATATCCCCATACATTTTCCATATCGGCTAGTGTCTTTATTCTGGGTTCTTGGGGTGTTGTTCGTCGGGGGACTTGACAACTTTAAGTTGCCAGCTGGCTTTTGGCTAACGGAAATGCAAATGAATACATAAATCTAGGGGAATGGAAACAGAAACAGCAGTAGCAGTAGCAAAAATAGAAACAGAAACAGAAACAATCCTTGGCTAATTCAACTAAAAGGCATAAACAAACAACAAGGACATCTTAAGCTGGAGCTCTTAAAATGACAGCTAGAGAGAGAGAGAGGGAGTGGCACTGTTGCACTGAGCGAAATCCCAGCTGCATCTGTCAGGAGCGGAGATTACAGCCCCCCAAAATAATTGAGCAACTAAGCGATGGCCACAAAATCAAAGCCCGTGCGTCACGAGGGGTCAAGCCTTGAAGGGGTTAAGAGTGTCTATGCCTACGGGCGTGCTATATATGGTATATTTATATAGTAGGTGTGTGTGAGTCTTGTGTGTGCTGTTTGCCTTCGGTTTAACATTTGCTGTTTGCTTTTCGCTTTTCGCTTTTCACCTGATTCAGATTCTGTTTTGAACTTCCTCCCTTATGACATGTACGCAATAGTAATAATAATAATAATAAAGGTAAATAAATATATCGCTTTCGTAACAATCGAGGACAACATTCGAGAACAAAAGATTCCGCATCCTGTTGTCGCCTCTCAACTCCCCTTTCGGTTTCTTAAGCTTTCTTCTTTACATCCTTACCCCCTCCTTAGGCTACTACACACATTCAATAAAATATGCACATCAATAATTCACATTCATTTATCATGTACGGTTTGTGTGTGTGTGTGTATCCGAGTGTTTGTTATTCAATTGCTAGCTACTTAAATGCTCAGTTTTACGTTATGCTTAAACCACGTGCTGCAGGCCTTTTCTGTAGTTTTGCTTGTATCATCGACTGGGAAAAGTGATGGCCTTAAACGGTTCGTTATATTGTGGGGTGGACCTCAATTGCCATTTGACTTGTGTTGTCCTGGGCGGGGCTTAGGCATTGAGTTGTTTATAAATTGCATCAGCTTGCATAACACTCATACGCAGTGTGGCCTAAGCCATGGACTTTAAGGACAGTGATTGGATTTTAATGTATATCACGTATACGCCGTGTGGCCCTTATAGTACTGATATGGTCAAGGATTTGATCATTCATCCGCTATAATCATTTCATCACGCATACGCAGTGTGGCCTTAGCTATGTGCAGTGATTGGATTCAATGTATATCACTCATTCGCTGTGTGGTCCCTGCTGATGTAATGTAGGTGAACTAAGATCATTCATCACGCATACGCAGTGTGGCATCGGATTTTGCCTAGTTCTTCAATAGGCTTTAAAGTCCTTCTCACTTTCCTTTCCTTCAATGTTTATTTACATGCAGTTAACCCTTGAATTGCCCACCAAAAGCTAATGACTTAACCCATTGAGGTCCACCCCATTAGTGTGCACTTGTGTTCTATTGTGTTCCTTGTGTAGATGTGTATCTTGTGTATCTTGTGGTGCTTACGTATCTGAAGTTGAAGCTGGCTCTCATTTTAATTGGTTTTGCGCCGAACTCTAACAGGTAAATTCACATTTAATCTCACATTTAAAATGCAAAAGTTTCAATTAATTTATCTTAGGCTTCGTTCGTCGCTTCTCGCTCCCTGCTCAACGCAGACCTGATTCCTGCTCTCGCTTAGATGTACATGCCCAGGTCCGCATGGAAGTCCTGCAGATACGACAGCAGCTGCGAGGGCGTCGGCCTCTGCTTGGCCTCGCTGTGCCAGCAGCAGTTCATGACGGTGAAGCTGTTTTTGAATTGAAAAGATGGAAAATGGGAAAAGATACAGGGAAAATTGCTTAATTTCAGGAAACTCTTTCCCCCCGGCAGCTTCGCTTCACTCACAATTCATCGGGGCAGTTGACGGGCTGCTCCAGCCGGAAGCCGGCGGCCAAGTAATTGGTAAGCTCGAATATATCAACCTCCTCGTGCGGCATCTGGGCCAAGGTGACCAGCTCCCAGTAGGTAACGCCCAGTGCCCACACATCACCCTGGGTGGCGTACACCCGCTTCTGGAGCGACTCCAGCGAGAGCCACTTCAGTGGCCGGTTCTCGTTGTCGCCCAGGCAGTCGTAGTCATCCGGGAAGAGGTCCCGGGACAGGGCACTGTCGCAGATCTTGACGTACGAATCCTCGTCCAGGCTGAAAAGGATGAGTGATTGTAAGCAGAGAATGATATAGTTATGATTTTAAATGGTATTTTTCTTTTGTGTTAGGTTGGATTTAGTTCAGAGTTAGGGAATAGCAAGTATAATTGGATTTCCTTCTATACTCACTAGCAGTTGCGTGTGGCAATATCCTTGTGGACGATACCCAGAGAGTGCAGGTAGGCCAGGCCCTTGGTGATGTGCAGGCCAAACTCAACCAGCTGGCGGGTGCTCAAGGCTGTGCTCGAGTCCCGAGACTTTTGCAAGTACCTGAGAAGGGAAAATATTATAAACAATGAGTGAATATTAACTATTAAGTAACTATTGTATAGTTTTAGTTTACAGTTTCTTAACTCACATCTTCAGATTCCCCTTGGACGGATAGGGATAGGCTATCTCCGGCGGACCCGGCAGTTCCGTGTTGGCCAGCAGCGGCGCCAGGATGTGCTGATGACTAACGCCGATCAGCAGCGAGGCATCCTGCAGGAGACAGGCCACCTGGGTGAGCGAGGCCCCGTCGATGACCGTCTTGACCAGGGCATCGCAGGACTCGCCCAGCTTGCCGGCATAGATGCGGCCAAAGGTGCCCTCCTTGACCAGCTGCTCGTAGCTCAAGGCGCCCGGCTGGACGCTGGGTATGCGGCGCAGACGCTGGTTGGCCTTCTCCTGGCCATGACTGGCCATGGTGATGGTGCTGCCAGTGGCAATGCCGCCAAAGAGGCTCAAGCTGCCACTGCCACTGTTGCACTGGCCAATGCCGCGGCTGCTTTTCGGGGTGGACATGCTGCAGGCCTGAAAATTGTATAAGAAAAACATAATATTTCAGTTAGATCCAAATTTAGGTGTCTTATAAATAATATAAACTTTAATGAATGTTTTAGTCAAGAACATCACATACTTAAGCTCACTTTCGCTTAAATAAAAGCCAATTTCTATATGCGATTGCCGCCCCAAAAAAGGGTTTCCGCTTAAGTAAGCCAACCATCGCCCTCGAGTCAGGGGTAAAACTGTATAAATTTCCATATTTCCGCCGCCCATCTAATTTGGACCAACTATGGCCCGCAAAAGGGCAAAATGGCAGCGACTTTGGCAACAGAAACGGCAATTTCAGCTGCCGGATTTGCATCTTTCAGCCTGCATCCGCTTACCGTTAGTCATGCACTCGACTGCGCTCCTCCTGCGTTCATTCATTTTAATGAATTGAGTTCCGTTTCCGCTCGAAGGCACTTGAGGCTCCCCTTTCTCACTTTAGCCCTCCCCCCAAAGACTTGAGCTATAATTTGGCCCCTCGAACCGCCAGTTGTCTTACAGCATGAATAATTTATTGGCTGGCAAAAAAGCTTTAATTCGCAGAGCATTATGTTTGCACAGCCTCAGGGGGCAGGAATTGGCTGGAGACGGACAAGGGGATAGGGAGGACGGAAGGAGGAGGCGGAACCGGAGCTCAGCTGTAGGAAATTGCGAACTCGTCTTGTGCAAACAAAGTCTGCGATGGCAGCAGATAACCAGGAGGCAGGCGGCATTTATCCTTCACTCACACCCCACTCAAGGTCCAGCCTACGCAGCACATTTATTCTCATAAAACATGATACAGTTGCAGAAATAAAAAGAGAACCAGAAGGAAAGTTCACCGACTACGCCATACCCGGCTGGCTCAATGCAAAATGTGTTGCATACCCGAAAGTGTTTGCTTTCCTTGCGGAAAACAAGATCTTGGGTTGGGGAATATATTGAAATGCCCACAAAAGAAAAACAAAATATGATTCATGCCATTTCTTATACCAAAAGATATCTAATTTGCAGTACATTTTGTCCATAAAATAGTTAATTGAATGCTTATGAGCAGTTTGTCAATTGATTTTAAATTTAAAGTGATTTTTTTTGATTTTTTGCTGTTTTTAAACATTGTCTAAGGCCCTATTGGAATATAAATAATTCATACTAAACACTTATTAAAATCAAATAATAAGTAATTAGAAATCTCCCTGAAACATTTACCAAAAACTAAGCTACCCATGTTCCTCCAGATATCACTTGCCTTTTTAAGAACTCTTAAAAATCAGTCTTAAAGTATGTAGAGACTGCATTTTAAGTAAATTTGTTTCTGCTATGATGTAAATTTATTTTGTTAACACTTTAAAGGGCTTTAAGAGATTTCTGTGCACCTTAAAACCATTTTAAAATAGTTTTTTGTAAACAGAACTTCTTGTTTACATATATTTCGATATTTTTACACGCAAACCCATATACATTGTCACACAAAATGTACAGGGTATTATCGAACGACCTCGGTCTAATATAAACACAAGAAAAATCTCTACAATTCCACCAGAAATCTGCATAACTGCGGCCGAGTTCAAGTGGGATCTCCACTGGCTTTCCCTGGACACTAAATCTCCATCAGCCAGCAGCAGGTGAATGGCGATGGCGATGTGGATGGCGCTTTTATTAAAAGCCACCGCCGGCAATATGCGGGGAATTATATTATTTGGTGTGGTCTGACAAGAGCTCCTGGCCACAAAGGACACAACCGACAGAAGGAAGTCGGCGACACACAATTGCAGCTACAACTGTATGCGGCCGCAGCGACAAAAGGCAATAAAAACAATAGTTGGCTGCCTTTTGTTAGTGAATTTTGTTTCATTATTGCCTTCATTGCCACTTTCCCTGAAGGGGGGGAACGTGAAGGGAAGCCCCGACCGTCCCGTGATTCCTGCTGTTTGTCCTTTATTGTATTTGTCGTGCTGCTCCCGTTGTCGCTGTTGTCGGTCGCCGTTGCCCCACAAAGAAAATTCAATTAAAACGCAACAATATCGCACTCCATCATCAAAGCTGTCCGGTGGTGGCCCCTCAAGCCGGGGGAGAGTGTCAGCTTCAGCTCCAAGTCGACCTGACCCAACTCCTGTCCCAACTCCAACTCCAACTCCAGCTTTGGTCCTGTGACTGGCTGGGATTGCTGGGGCGTGTCCCTGGCTGAGCCATAAATCCCCGTAGTTTCACATGCAAAAGGAGCTAAAACCCAAACTCCACCAGCAACTCCTCTGTTTTTCAGCAGAGACACAGGACAGCATGGAGCCAGGACCCGTCTGGCATACATTTCGAGTCCTTTGTTGGCAGTTTGGATGCCTGGCTGCGAGTTAATGAGCCTCGCTCAAGTGTAATTAGAATTCATTTAATCGGTTTAACATTAATCTTCGCGGAAAAGGACATTTATAAGGGAACCTAGTGGGTAGTTATTATTACTTTTTCGATGCACATAAAGAAAAGGATTGTGGGTTAGGAAAATGGATTCCGGGGTTGATTAAGAATGCCAAATAAAGTGTATGAGACATAATAGATTGAGAATTTTGTGGGTAAGAAAGTGATTTGAATTGTAATTTCGTGGTCTGCATTTTCTATACCTTCCCAAGACCCTCTAGTTAATTTTAGGCCTATCTATTACAAAGAATTCTTATTATCTACTGACTTTTTAAACTCAAGAAACACACGCCGACTGTGGCTCTAAAGTACTTTACTTAAGGCCCATAAGATCCACGATTGCCTTGGCAATCTTATCATTTCCTATCAAGCATCCATCTATCTAAAAACTCGCAAAATGAGACCACTTCAATGTGGAATAACAATTCGTAAAATGACTCAACCGAGTTTTAAATTAAGCAATGCCCCACTCGAGATGACTTGTGCCCACTTGACTTTATTAATTTCACTCTTAGTCGACGATGATTCACATAAGCACACACAGAGAATACACTTGAACATTTTCCCCAGTGCACGAGGGCAGGCCAATAAAATCGGAAAATGTCTGAGGAAATTAAATCGAAATCGAGGCAATGTTTATTCCCAATAATGGAGTGGGGAAACAGATTTTATGGGAGAGAAAGCTCCCACTCGCTCGCCCGCTCGAATTGCCAATGGAAATGTTCATTTCAGCTCGGGATTGGGGAATATTAAATGCGGATGTCAAACGAGGAGACATTATTGCTTGGATTTCGATGGGGAAAATGGAGAAAATGTGAAATTCGAAATGCGAAATGGCCAAGTGGACCGAAAATAGCTGCCAATTGCTGGTCCATGGACTGCATTGCTATGATACTGATACCGATACGGAGAGGGGAGGGGAGACTGGAATTTTCAAACCGAATTTCCAGCTGGGCGTCAAGGATACACACGGACACCAGAGCACACCAGTGTTGCAGCTGTTTCTGCTTTGTTGTGACATTTCTAATGACAACAGGGCATGGCTTCTGATGGGGGTGGTGTCCTGTCGTCCCGTTGTCCCGTCCTCCTCCTCCTGCTGATGACGTAAGCAGCGCACACATACGACTTGACAGGCGTCTGATTTGCTTATGTCACTTGCAGCTCTACGGCTGCCCGCAGGAACAACAGCCACAACCGCCGTCAGTGTCCTCCGATCTTGGTCCCCCAGCCTTCCCCCCCGCCTAAAATCATGCCCTGTCTCCTGCCACGCCCTCCGCCCTGGCACATGGGTTGTAATTAAAAACGCTTGATGACAATTTTGCCAGGACGACGCCCGTCAGCACGTCACTTGCCGGCAAACCAAAGTGCAGCCAAACTTTCTGGCAACAACATCAGCAGGGAAAGCAAGACAAGTGGGAGGGTAAAAGCGAGGAAGGCGGGAAAAGCGAGAAAAGCAGCATCACATATTTTCGCACAGTTCTCCCCCGCAAACAACGCACAGTGGGGCGGGGCAAATATTTTAATGAAGTCTCACCGCTGCAACTTTCGAGTGGGGAAACCTCTAACTAAATTCTGCGGCAGAGAATTCGCTCAGAAGCCACAGAAAAGAACAATAAAAGTTGTGGTGCATTTTAAATTAATTAATTTCAACGAAAATCGGAGCATAACTAAGCGAACATTTTGGTAAAACTCAGTTTCAAATACATTTTAAGACAAATTATTACAAATTAATATGCATTTGCTAGGGTTAAATATAAGAGTTTAAAAAGGAACGGCGAAAAATATAAAAAATAAATAAATATAATATATTTATTTATTATTTACTTGCACCTTAGCCTGAAGGCCTTATTCGCTCTGGCTTAAATTAAATTGTAATAACTCTTTTATGTTATTACAATAAAAATAATAATAATAATTAATAATAAAATTACTTGCACAAAAACCTAGTGCGTAATATATAAGCATTCTTAAAATAAATGTTTTAGTCTCTTAAACAAAAAATAAGGGAAATTTAAAATTATTTTTATTTTTATTTTATATTAAATGTTAAACACAAATTGTTAGATAAATGTTAAAAATCCTTTTAATATGTGATAAGCAAGCACATTTTATTGGGATAGTTTATATGTCTGAAAAACTTGTTTTTATTAAATTTAAATGTGTGAAAATAAATAAACGAATTAAACATAAATTAAAAATTAATTTAAATGACTTCAAAATAAGTAAAGTCCCATTGATTAATTAAATAATAATATCCCTAACAAAAATGGTTATAAATAAAATTTAAAGGCAGTTCAATTAATATAACTAATAACAATCATTTGCTCCCTCTGTAAACTCCTTTCCGACTCACTGTAACCTGCACATTTGCTGCTGACACAAGCTGAAACTATGCAAATTTCTGATGCTGCTCCAAATGGGGGCATGCAGCCTTTAGTTCGCACAGTATTTTACTTTAGTGCGACAATGACAACGGTTTGCACATATCACGCATACGACCTGTCGCCTTGTCCTAATAAGCCCCGGCAGTGAGGCGGAACCCCAACGACGACGAAATACCGACTGCCAGGTGGAGCTGCCAGCTCAATTATATTTCAATTTACCTGACAACGAGTTTTCCCTTTTGCCTTGCTGCCCTGCCTGGGAAAGCCTTTAATCAAAGTGGAAAGCTTCTGTCTGACTTTTCAGTCGCCTGTTCGTCTTTTTTTTGTGGCCAACTAACTGAACTCTCATTATTTTGGCATTTTCGAGGCCGATGCTGCTGGCAGGACAGGATTTTGTAGGCGTCTGTGTGTGCCTTCTAATTTGCCGGGGCAACTAATTTGAATTTCGTTTGATTTATGCCTGATCGATTCTGAATTCCCTCCCCTTGGTAGGCCTCCTCCTGGCAGGCCTCCTCCCTTTGATGCATGGCATTTTGATGAGGCGACCTCGTTAGCCGCGCGCCGTTTAATAGGCGATTTCGGGGGCCCCACAAAAAGGTGCTTTCAGCTAATGCATAATTAAAGAGCGAAGATGTCGGGGGATTGCTAGTGTCCCGTATCGTCCCGGTGCTTTCTAATTAAAGGCGGCGTATACTTAAGCAAAGTCGCCGCTTACACGCACTTAATCACGCATAATTGCCTTTCAATTAGCCATCGCGTGTCCTGGCGCTCACCTGGTCCGCCCCCACCTTTGGCTCTGCATTTCATAAAATTTACATACGTTCCACAGAGATTTCTCATTGATTCGCTCGGTCTGTTGACTCTGCAATGGAATTAATTTGCAGCAGGGAAGCAGGGCCAACTTGAATGCAATTGGAAAACTGTCAATTAAAGCAGTGACAGATTTTAATGGAGAAATCTTGTTCTCTAATACGCCGCTAGGAGGAAGGACAATGTCAAACTGAATGTAAAAACTGAAGTGCAGCGCAAAGGCGGCACCACGAACAATGCTGCCAAGTCCTTGCACCACAAAAGGGAAATGGGAACAAAGGGAACGTCCGCCACTTCCGTTTGTCTCTCCTGCGGCTGACAGGAAGCAATCAATATAGTGTAATGCCGGACAAAAGCATCCGCCAAAAAAAGGGGGAATCCCCGCCATAGGCAGAGAGAAAGAGAGGGGCACAAAAAATATATATCCACCGACGGCTGGGTAATTTGTCAACCTTTGGCGCTGGCAGCCTTTGTTCGGCAGGTTAAGCTTAACCCATTGGAATCACCATCACCTGGCGGGTCACATACCGCGACGCCCATTAACTGTCTACTGTCACAATCAGACCACGGACTTGGTCTTCTTTTTTTTCTATGCCTCATCCTTCCCCCAGTTTTGTCACAAATGTGAATAATGTGTTTTAATCAAAAGGAACAACAGTTGCAAATCCATTAAGGGAGTACGTGCCCCCAGCTTTAACTGGGGAGCTGAGCTCCCCCCAGATAGCTCAGAAACCTTTGCCAGAGAGTTCTTCCTCCCCCCTGTGGAGCTTGACTTCCTTCCTTCCCTGCTGATTTACAAATTTCTTTAATGGGGCGACAACAACATTTTTAATTAGCACCTGTTCGTGTTCCCGTTCCTCCCCAGGTTAGTCAGCCATTTGTCGATCCAGTAATCTCCATAAAACAGGAAGACATGCTCGCAGCTCCATGGAAATTAATTTCCATCTTTCCCCGGGCTTCCTCTCGCTGTACTTTCCGCCTTTTTTGCTGGGAGTACGCCGCCCACGCACTTGGGAAAGTTTCTCCCATAATGATGCCATTCAAATGCGTCGCACGATGTTCCCGGCTCCTGCTTAACCCATTGCCGTTTTCTTGGCTCTTCCCGGTCTGATTCCCTTGATGCCGCTGTTAGCCCTGATTCCGCCTTCCTCCTGATTCAATATACTAATGCCCCCGCTTAGGTTCCGTTCTGTTTTGTTTGCACATGGCGCATCCCCATCCCCCAGGACCACTGCCTTTTGTTGTTGGTGCTGCAATAATATTTTGCAAGTGTTTCTAAACAAGCACAAAGTCATGTTTCAACAGCTGTAGTCTGGTTTCTGTTCGCCGCTGTTTTTATTGTTATGTTCCACTACTTTACCCCTAAGCCTGGCTCCCGTTCCGGGGATTCCCTTGCCAACCCTATTGTTATGGCCTTTGCTATAGCGAGTCCTGTTGTTTGCTAAACTTTCGCTGCACATTAAAGCAATTTGGCCGACGTTTATAGACTGATTTAATAGAACCAGAAGGACGAGAGGGGTGGCTTCCATGCACAAATGAGATATTTCCACACAAGTGAACAGGGCCAGAGTGCGGATGTGTGTGTGCTGGGTGAGTGTATCTGTGTGCACTTGGATATAATTGTTTGACTAAATGAGTGCGTTCGCCCCAGACTGCTCTCCCTACCTCTTGCTCCTTGCTTGTGCTCCCAAAACCGTGCTACACTTCGCTTAACGCTCACACATATGGCTTAGAGGGTGAGGGAAGTGCTACTTGGGGTGGGGAGCTGAACAGAACGGAACAACAATAATTATGGCAAGCACCCCAACCTCCTCCAACCGCATCTCCATCGCCTCCTTCCCAGGACTCCACTCCAATTTGGGGGGATTCCAAAGGATATATGCAGAGCAACAGAGAAACAGAGACAGAGAGAGAGAGAGAGGGAGAATTCATTTAATTCCCTTCCACTAGAGATATAGATAGAGAGGGGACCGGAGGCGAATCCAAATGGATATGACTCTTGGCATTGTGTGGCGTCCGATAACCATGTAAGTGATGAGCAGCAGTGCCAGCGCCAATTGAAGGCTGTACCCTTAATGAGGATGAAATTGAAGTCTAAACAAACAGAAATCGTTACACAAACAAGGAGCACGAGCGGGATCAGGCCAAAGGAGATGCTTTAAGCCAGGCACATAAAAGTCCCCTCGGTCTCCATGGAAATTGAATATTTAATTATGCGTCGATGGAAATTGCGTTAGAACTTGGTGACGAAAATGGCAGAGTCATAATGGGGAGCGCAGGGAGTGTCTAGGAGGGAAGCGGAGAGACTAGAAAAATTCAAGAATGTTTACAAGGACAACAATCGAAAGAGGCTGCTAAATAATTTATTCCAATTTGGCAGAGATTTGCACAGCACCAAGAAGTTAACTTGGCTCGAAAGAAATGCTAATGTCTAGAGGGGGAGAGGGAGGAGCTGTCTTTAGGGAGACATCATCTAGCATGTTTATGGGAGATATTTCAGTACATTCCGCGTGGAACCTCATCGGTTTGGGTTCACTTTGCGGTTAGTTCGGATTAAGTTTGCTAATTTTTTACCTGAGGGGTCTGGTACAGGACTCGCTGGCTTGGAAACAAAGGCCAAGATAACCACACGGGACAGACTGTCTGCGTCTGCCTCAGTGGAGCACCTTTTGCTTATCTAAGCGGACATCCCACCTCCTTCCTTTCATACTCCCGCATACCCCAAGAGACTCACATCACTCCACTCTCCAGGCACTGGGTCTGTGTGTCGCCTTCACCTTCACCTTCCAGTTCCAGCGGCACACCTGCCACATGAGTACGTGAGCGCACGAAAGTTTCCCCTGCCGGAGCAGCCAGACAGCCAGACATCCTTGGGGGGAAGTGGAGCGAGCGGGGAAAGCCGCATATTTATGAATGGCTCTTGTTTCGAGTTTAACGCACTACGGGAGCTTTATCAGCTCGTAAATATAAATTAGAATTTAATTTTTATCGTCGAGGAAAGGTTGTTCTCTGGTGGGAAGGAAGGTCTCCTGCCTGGGGAGCAATCGAGTGGTGCTCGGGACGAATTAGAGGGTAGCCCAGGCAACTTCAAGGGGATTGCCAGTCCCATTGCCATTCCCATTACCATCTCCATTTCCATTTGCGCCTGCCACGTGTCGCAATATATCAAAGGCTTTGATTCCACGCTGGACCCCAGTCCAGGCTCCCATTTCAAATCCAATCAAACCCCTGGGACAGCCGATAGTGGATGGGATAGTGTATCGCCCAGGCACTCACCTGGGTCAGCTGCGAGGAGGCGTAGTAGGAAATCCTCGAGGGACAGATCGACTCTGGCTTCGAGTAAATCGTCTCTGCGGCCTGCTCGTGGTTCATGGGCAGCAGGGCCGTGGCGTAGGGCGTGGGCGTGGGGGAGCTCCGGAAACCTGTGGATTGGTTAGCGACTCCCAGGATTAGAGGTCACTCGGCAGGAGGCGGGGTAATGAACTTACGGTCGAATATGCTGCACGACTTCTTGCTCTCCGCCGGGTATTTGTTGAGGCTGGCGATGGTGGCGTAGGACCCCGTGGCACTCGGGGGCCTTCCAAGGGGATCCAGCCGGATGAACACGTTCTGGTGGCTGCCATAAGCTGCGGTGGTGAAGCTGGTGCTGGAGGGGGAGCAGAGTGTTAATGAAGGGAAGGAGAAGGAGATGGTAATAACCCACTGTAGCGAGTCCTGGCGGAGCTGCTTGCGCGCCCTCACATACATCATGCTGGCCACCAGGCCCACGGCCAGAACCAGGCCCAGGGCACAGGCGGCGGCGCTGAGGAGGGCGGGTCCCTGGGAGGGGGCGTGGGCAGGGGCGGGCGACTGATTGGGCTCAGGTGAGATGCCTGTAATGGGTGAGTGATGGATTAACGGAGGAGCGGGAGTCTGCATCGGAGTCTCCTGGTATCGAACCCACCTTTTGCACAGATCTTGTTGCGCTTGAAGTGGAGCCGGGTGTCGTTGTAGCGGGGAGGAGCACGCACCACCATGTTGACGTTGACGGGCAGCTGCAGGCTGGCGTTGCCCGTGCAGGGCAGGTAGACCAGGAAGGACTCGATCTCCTGCGGCACCAGGCCCTTGTGCGGGATGCTCAGCGTGGGCGTGCCCAGAGCCTCCTGGTCGTTGCTGTACTCGATGCTGATGGAGTAGGGCAGCTGTTGGGAGGATGCGTGGTTAATCATTGCAGGATGCATATCGGGAGTAGGGTCTTACCGGGTAGGCGATGAGGCTCTGCCAGGAGAACTCCAGCTCGTGGACGTCCGCGGGCACCGGGACGGTGAAGTGCATCGCGTACGTGTTGATGGATCCCTCGTGCACATAGAACAGGTCCGCCTCGAGTCCTGCAAGCGAAAGGAGAGCGTGTGAGAACGGATGCGGATGCACGGCAGACGTAAAGCGAAAGTTTCCCCGCAATTTGCTTTGGGGAGGCGACTCCCCCGCTGAGCAAACTTCGTGCATTTGCTGTTTGCTCTCCCCTCGAGCGTCTCTCTTGCTGCCATTAAGCGGAAATTGATTTTCTCAGTGGAAAACGGGGGAAAAGGGGACAACCCGAGGTGACAATGCTGGGGAGTAAACAAAACCCAAGACACAATAATAATCGAAATCGAATCCGTCACCAGCAGGCGACGAGGCAGGGCGTCGAGTCTTGAGTTATCCCAAAAAAGGACCTAGGAAGGAGACATTAGAAGGTGTCAACTGCGAGAGGTTCATCATCGGAGGGAATCGGCTTCCACGGCTTATCGAGTGGCGAAGTCCCGGAGTAGAGCCTGATCTTTGTTCCCCACCCGCTGGCATTGAAAGACGAGCTGCTTGAGTTAAAACGACGTGAAATTAAATTTCTTCATCCGCTTTTATTGTTGCCCTTGCTACTTCTGCTCCTTTTACTCCTGCCCTCATCTGGGGGAGGCATTATTCTCTCTATGGGTTTAGGGTAGACTAGCTAGCTAGCTGGAAACTGGAGTGGCACCCTGGATGTTTACCCGCTTCTAGCTGAGCTGCCTCTGACGCTGCTTCTTCCACTGTCTCCGCCGGATGTTGAATGTAGCAATGCCGCTTCCGGCAGACTGAGTGTGGGAGGGATACAGGAAGGAGGGGAGAGTGCTGCATTTAGGATAGAACAAAGCGCGCGCTCGCTGCTTAAAACAATTTTAAATCCAATTACAGAACAAGAAAAAGCATTTTTCGTTAGCCTTCATCCAGGTCTCAGCTTCATCTACATCTTCAGACTGTTTCTGTATCCCAGCTCAGTTTTCCTTCCGCTCTCCATCCGCTTTCCTACTTTACTATTTCCATTTCGGCTTCGTTTTTCTGTCCCAAATTGCTTTGCCCCCCATCGCGTTTTTAACCTGGGTTCCGAGTGCAGCTCTCCGCCTGCTCCAACTACCTGCTGCTGCCGCCTGTCCCAGGA
>VNJU01003242.1:0-34055 GCA_008042675.1 Drosophila seguyi
TTTTAAGGCGACTCAACTCTTTAGTAAACCAAGGAGGCTTATTCGAGGTTGACGGATAGTATAACGGAACACATTATTGCGTGAAAAAGATTTGTTGGGGGCAATATAAATGGCGTGTAATTTGAACTTTTGTTTGGATTTTTTTTCGGCAGCTATTGCTTCTACATCTTCATTGATGTTGCATTGTGTATGTTGAATTGCATTGTGTATCAGCAGGGCTACTCCTCCGAATCTGTTGGATGCAATGTTTGTCAGCATGTTATAATTTATTGGAATTGGTATATTGTGGAGGTGTTGTTAATGTGTTTCTTGAAGAGATATAATATGTGGAGAGTATGTTTTGATAATAAATAGTAGTTGGTTGTAATTATTTGCGTATCCCTTTATATTCCATTGCAATATTTTTAAAGACATTTATAGATTAAAGATTTTTTTGTGCTTGTTTTATAGTGTACGGGTTGTATAAGGTGGGTTTTTGATCCTTGGCTTTAAATGTTTTGGATAGGGCGGATTTATCTTTGGTTTGGTTTTTAGGTGCACAGTCTCTTGTTGATGTTGAGGGGACTTGAGAGATGAGATCAATAGATGTGTCCATTTCCTCGTTATTGATGTCATAAGTTACGAGGTACCTTTTAGCTGGCAAAGTTGTATTTTCGATTTTGTTGTCCAAATCTTTTAGTATGTCTTCTAAAGTGTTTGTGGTCCTAGTCTTTACTTTTATTTCCTGATTTTCAGTTCTTGGTGTTGGTTTAGTAGGGATTTCTTTTGGTACTGGGTTTTTCAGGGTTTGTGAATAAGACATTTCTTGAATGGTATTGTGGCGGGCATAGTATATAGAACGGGCGGTTTTGTGGTCCAACTTTTCATGGCTATAAGTTCCTGTTCTTTAATGAAAATTGGGCATTTTTTATCCATGGAATTGTGGTTGTTTTTGCAGTAGATACACTTAGGTACCAGTATGCAGTCGTTATTATCATTTATGTGAGTGGTTTCTGAGCAAGTTTTGCATGTAGGGCTATCTTGTTTGCAAAAGGTTTGTGGGTGGTTAAAACGGAGACATTTTTTGCATTGCATTGGACGTGGAATGTATGGACGAGTAAAAACAATTTCGTAACCGATCATTACCTTTTCGGGAAGATTAGTGGATGCAAATGTTAATGTTATTAGTCCTGTTGGGATACGTTTTTGATCAACCATTTTAGTCTATTTGTAAACTTCTTTAACTTTTTGGGATTTCAGCTCGGATAAAATTATGTTTCTGAGTAAATTACAAATAAATTACCCCCTTCGTCTCAGTAAGGCTCTTGTGCTCGTTTGCTTCTACATCAATAACACCAATTTTTTGAATTGTAAGTAGTTTTTCTGCTTGTTTTATATTTTTAGTTTTAATTAATAGAGTTCCGGCTCTAGTGAGTTTGCATTTTTCAACTTCTCCTTCACAAATACGGTTGATTAAACCGTTTTTTTTATAATAAATGGATTTGCATTTTCCAAAGATAATTTGTCTTTTCTTTTATAATTATAAATTTCTGTTCTTCTGGGTTTAAATTTTTTTAGAAAAGTTTATTTTTGTCTGGTGGAATCATTTTTATTTCATAGGGAGCACATTGACTTTTGTTGCTTTAAGCGCTGTCAGATTTTGTGTTTTTTTACTCGATTATGTAATTGTTTTCTGTCGTGAATTGGAAGGCTCTTGCAGTTAGTCTCGAATCGCTGAAGTTGCACAAATGTATTCACATAGACCTGAAGTGTAATTGGCTTTATTTATTTAAATTATCTTATTTAGCGTTTATGAATTTTTATTTGATTTATTTTAAGGCTTTATGAAAGTGTGACCAGCTCCGTTGAAGGTTAAAACGTGAGTGCAAAAACAATATTACTTTTCTGACGCATTTGACTCTGTAAACAAAACTACAAAATCTATATAACTTTGAATCGTCTGCCCTGAACCGTTTGACCTTATACTTAAGTGGGCGAAGTCAGGTCATAGTTACTATGCACCAATCAACCAATCCAGCCTCTAAAACGAGGGGTTCCCCAGGGATATGTTCTCTTTTTATGGTATTTGAATGACCTACCCAATGTATTGTCAAATTGTAAATTCCATATGTATGCCGATGACGTCCAAATATATTTAAGTGTCTATGTAATGTATCTAAATTGATGTTTGAAATGACGAGCTACTTAAGATAGATAACTGGTCTGAAACCAACGGACTCTTACTTAACCCATGAAAACAAAGCATTTGTTACTATACAAAAATCCGATATTTTACTGGACTACCAAGATTCAAATTAACAATAATTATCGTATCAAAAATGGGAAATCTTGGCTTTACAGTGAATAGCACATTGTCCTGGCAGGACCACATAAACAAAGCCTCAGGCAGAACATACAACGTCCCAAGACAGTTGCAAAAGCTGTCTTAATTCCTACTCTTTTCTATGGTGTAGAGTTATTTGGAAGTTATAGTGCCACCAGCCTAGTAACCTTGAGAACGACGTTCAAGAGTATTGCCAGGTATGTGTATAAAATCGGCAGATTCGATCACATCACGGAACACGCAAACACCATCTTGGGTATGCCTATGATGTCCTGGATCAAACTTAGGGTCATAATTCACTTTCACAAAATTATAATGACAATACCATATGACAAGATTGATTTTTTAACGTCTAGAAGAACAAACAATATTAAAAACATAAGAAATAGACTAGTGAGTTCAGATAACCCCCTTTTTGATTTATGCTGTTAGGCTTTGGAATCAATTACCAAACCACTAAAAAATAATAAGAAGCGTACAAAATTTAAAATTTAAATCACAAAATATCAGATTCCATAATGTTTAGAACAAGTTAGAAAATATTATTATTATTATTAAAAATGCCTTGTTCCACTGCGACCAGAAGTTAGATCTTTTGTACCGGCCTGTAGGATTAGGGTAGAGTTTTTATACCGAGGTTTTGGTAGGGTCTGTTTGTTCTCAAATCCTGTAGAGGGGAATAAGTTCACCGCCTAGATGTTGATGACGTCTGATTAGCGAGGGGCATTCACATAGAATATGTTCAAAAAGGCACTCACCCCTTTTGTTGATGCTACTGCTCCCCCAGACCGTGTGATGCGCATTGGTATCGCAGGCGATTATTCATCTGAGCTGGTTTCTCTGGCAGTGCCTTATTAGGGCACAGGTAGCCGCCGTAGGCACTCCCTCCGAGTCGCCGGGAAGATAGGCGGAGGCCAGCACTGCCTCCTGCTGGGGGTATTTTAACCCAAACAGTTATGAACTGTGATGGGGAACAATTGTTAAAGTTTTGTTAATTTACAACGCCGCTCTAGGGCGAGGTTGGTCGTTTGCATAGAGCAACTTACCAGATGGTGTGCTTAACCCCAGCACACGTCCAGCGTTTATCCATGGCTCCTGCTATGCCTGCTATGTCCATTGTAGCGAACCTCTCACAAAGGACGTCTGACGCGGCCTTTTCGTGATGGAGGTTAGCTTGGAGACATCTCAGGTGTCTTAGGGTGTTGATGAGGGTGGAGGGAGGGGGACTGGACATTAATCCGCCCCCTTGCGGGCCTTGCCGCGTCCAGCGCAATTGTCAGAACGGCCGTGTTCTGCCTTATTTCGCGGTGGAAGACACGCCAGTCTTCCACGCGCAGGCCGCTCTTTTGGCCTCTAATGAGAATAAGAACCTCAGCCGTCTTCATGTCCGCGTTTGGAAGCGGAAAGTATCCGATGAAGACAGCGGCACGTGGAGCCTCTGCCTCAGGAACTTGATGCGGGCGTCCTTCCACAGCCGGAGCTGTGGCACCTCTGTGCTTAGCCACTCGGCTGTCTCCGCGTTCCCGCATGTAATTGTCATCCAGCCCGGTCAGACTGTGCAGCCAGAGAATAGAGGCCGAGAGTATTGCCATCTTCACCGAGCTGGCAACGTCACTGTATGAGGCCATTACACCGACTTGGGGTGTCTGCTCCTGTATTGCTTGCCTAGCCGCAGTTGCAGCTGTGGAGGCTATTGGAGCCCCCGTGGCAGGCAGTATGCTTGCAGGTACCTTCGTGTGGGCACTAGATTCCGCGGTTTTTGTCATGGCCCTCTTTGACGACGCCTCTTCTGAGGTCGTATTGGCCGATCTTATTCGCTTGGTGGTCGCGCCATACCCCGGATCGGGCGCTTGTACGACCGGAGGTGCCAGGTATCCGGAAGCCACCGTTAAAAGACACACTAACGTAGTGTCATTCATCTTATTCGAGCTGTCCTCTCGAGATCCGCCATAATTAGTCTAGAGCAGGGGCACCTCGAGCAGGATATGGTTCTTCACCACGGATGGTTGGTCTTAGGTAGTCGGCATGTGACTGCCAACTCCGGCGATCGGCGCGGCGACAGGCCCGCACGCTTTTTTATCAGAGTCTAAGGACCCTAAAAAATAGATAATATTAATGCACTAGGAATAAAATAAATAAATATATAAATTTCGAAGCAACTTAGAAATATACTGCATTTAAGATTACTTTACCTATCGATATCAAATACTGTTCTGACATTATCAAATTTAAATTTAACCTTAAAATATTTCAAGTTCTTACACCCTCCCCACACGTGAACCGTCCGCAGATTCACCATACAATTGGAGCCGTATTAACTTCGAAGCTGGGCGATGCACTTCGCCTGAACATACTTGTTGATCTTTTCCAGTGAAGGATTTTATTATTCCTTCCATTTTCCACGTACTTCTTGGTAAGGTTGCGTCCATTATGTGTACCAAATCATCTATTTAAAGCGGGGTAATGATTTGGTGCCACTTAGAACCATGAACCAGTTGTGTAGGCTTTATCCACCTTTTCCATAAACGGTCCTTAAGAGCTTGGCCAATTTTCCATTTTTTCTCAGGCATATGATTTGAACAGTGGCTGGAACAGGCTGTGGCGTCTGTGTCGAATTTGTAAAACCCATTATAAAATTATTCAATGTTAAAAGCACTTCGTCTTCATGTGTGATTGGCAATTCAGTAAGAGCGTGTGAGTATATAATGTTTTCTGCCTCGATCAATACAGATTGGAGCCGTGGGTTGATCCTATGCAACGATTTTTTTAATAATTATTCTATTGTTCTATTAGCTTTTCCCAACATCCTTCATCATAAGGCTGTAAAGGGCAGTTGAATATCCATTTAATTTCTTTCTGGACAGTCTCAATTTGGATGGCGTCTATATCTAATAAACTTTCGTTGTTCTTGAGCTCCTTTGTTGTTCCGATGAAGTTGGTACCATCATCACTTCGAATTATTACAGATGTGCCTCGACGATAAGTAAAATTTCGCAGACATAGAATTAAGGCATCCGTGGAAAAGTCGGCTGCTAGTTCTATATGGGCAGCTCTGACGTTCATGCAGGTAAATATTGCTCCCCAGCGTTTTTCGTGATGACGTTCCACAGTAAGTGGGCCAAACAAATCGACCCCTGTATAACTGAATGGTCTCACATACGATGTTAATTGGTCTGGCGGCAGTTGACCCACACGTGGAGACCTAGGTACGCTTTTATCTGAGATGCATCTATTGTATTCATGCATTACTTTACTAAGGAGAGTCTTAACATCCGATATTTAAACTTTTTGACGGCTCTCATTTATGATTATTGCTTGGTTCTGGTGGTGGTATTTTGTGTGAAAATGCCGCATAAATCTCAATTTCGGCATCAGCTAACTCTTTGACAGTTAAAGGTCCTTTCCTGTCCGAACATTTAACTTCCTTAAACTATGCTCAGGTAAGCATACGCTGCAAATGCTGCTTGACTTGCGTTGACGAATATATGCATTTCCAATCGGTCGCAGCAGTTCAAATTTGGACAGCAAATTAGGGTAACCTTAAAGTTGTATTGTGTATTTTGTCCAACCAACATTTCCACTTTGGATGTAGCTCTGGCGGTGTAGGTCATCCCCTTTGTTCCAAGGCCCCAAGTACTTTGAACTATGATCTTTGCTGAAATATAAATGTCGGAAACCCGAACGGGTCAAAAATAGCCCTATAGCTCTCCTTTTGTTGGATGTTCCACAGAACGCATCTCACAAGATCAGATGCAATTTGGTCTCGAATTAAAAATAAAACATCAAGCTTTGTATTCCAAAACATACCTAAGACCTTCTCGCTGTGAGTTGACTTGAAGATGGCTGTAAGTTTTTTGTACCTGATGATTGTTCATGATATTCTGCAATTTATCCGAATTCGAGGAGAAATTACGCTGCTCAAATCCGAAAATTAAGGACTTCATGGCGTAGTGTCTAATCGGCCTCCATCTCGCCACAAAACCCGCTGGGCGCTACGTATATTTTCCTTTATTTGTATCTGCGGAAACATTTGCCGAATATCTGCAGTTATACCGGTTTTGTTTGGCCTCAATTGCATGAGAATTGATAAGAGGGCTGTAGATTGTCAGGACCTTTAAGTACTTTATTAACTTCGGGTTCACCGACTGGGTTTGTATGTATCAATAATTTCCTGGTAGCTCGTGAGCAAAATTTTCTCGACATATTTAGTCATCCCTGTCTTGTATTTTCAGCAAATTCTTGATTAGCGTGAATTTTATTTTCTCAGCAATCACGTTATAATCTGGCATTTTTTCATTTCTCTTCCACGGCTTCCAATTGCAAGCTGTTTTCTAATTCGAATGGTTTTTCCCTCATCAAATTCTTGGCTCTTGCATCATCAATTTCTTCATTGGTAAGCTACTCGTACCGAAATTCTCAGGTTCTACAAATTCGGTCACCACATCTTGCTATTTAGTTCATCCTTTATGAAACACACGAGAGATTTTAATGAAGCTCTGACTCTTTCAAACTCTGGGTTTGCACTTATGCCAGCCATCCTAGTTTTATGTCAATGGCTACTGGTTGTGAGCTGCCTATCAACTATCCTTTTCGGAAGACCTAAATGTAGGTTGTCAAGTCCAATGAGCAGGAATCGTTTAACGTCACTGTAATCCAATATTGGTACATTACCAAAAAGATTGTGTTGATTCTTTGCAAGCGGCTCAGTTGGCAAATCCAGTTGTATTAACAACTAGAATCATTTTAAATGGGCTCGAGCTAGTGACTTTGCCAAAGCAATTTGGTAAGGGCTTAGGATCTGTGGCTAGTAGATTATGAATTTGTGGAACATTATGAAGACTACAATGATGAGTATGTTGGCAACTTCAAACGGGCAAGTTTGTTTAACTCTGCAGTTTTGAACATTTTGCGCTGTTTTTAAACATGCTAAGCATAAACTATTTTCCTTGACAATATTCCAGCGTGACTTTATATCGGTTTCTTCCCTCCAGATTTTACAGTTTTACCAGTTGACCCATATCATGGCATTCTTTGCATAAGCTTTGAGTTCCGGGCAATGAGTTGTTTCCTCAAGTGTCCACTACAGCTGTTATGTTACCTTCGGAAAATCTCGAATCTTTAACAATTGTGAACGAATGATTAACTCGGGTCGAAAAAACCTAAACTCTAACTTCTCGATCACATCCTGTAGATTATCTGGGTAAATAAGCAGGTATGCCAAAGTCTCATTGGCTTCTCCCACTAGGCATTTGCGCAAACGCGTCAGATTCTCTAAATTATTACAATGAAAGAGGGCTGTAAAATCGTCATGGGTTCTTTTAAGAGTGGCCAGTCCTCCGTAATTCCAGAAAATTTGGTTAAATCATGTAGCTGCACGTTGTTTTGGGTAGGTTGAGCGACGACTTTCGAGAGGTTGGCTTGTTGTTGACCTTGATCTTGAATACCACTATTTGTATTGCTCTTATCTGTTTTTAAATTTGTATCTCCATGGAATCATTTTTAAAATCACGTATACACTCAAACTGTTTAAATTGACGATCGGCCAAATACCCAATTTGTGGCGTTCTGTCGTCCCTCGGGTATTTCACGGACGGCCAGGATCCGTTCAGGAAATTTATTTGTTTCAGGCGTGGTTGCTGTAAGAGATCCTCCTACCAGAGTTCCCAGTGCGTTTTATGCCGTAATTTATATCTTATAGGGTACTTTATTTAATGTAAATATTACAGATGGGGTGTGGATTGTTTGCGGTTGAGGTGCGAAGTAGCTGTAAAATAGAGGGCCACCGGCTGCGGCGGGTGATCGGTTCTTGCGGTCCCGTCCGTCGACTGCAGCAGAGTGGTTGTTGTTATTCGGACCCTTAAGTCGGCAATACGGATGTATGGTTGTTGGTTTGGACCCTTAAGTCGGCTATGAGACGTTGTTGTTATCGGGCCCTTAAGCCGGCGATTAGACGTTTTTATTGTCGGACTCTGAAGTCGGCGGAGAGGAAGGCTGTTAATATTGTCGGACCCTGAAGTCGGCGCAGGGGAAGGTTGTTGTTATTATCGGACCCTGAAGTCGGTTGGGGAATTAGGAATAACAAACTACAATGTATAAATTGGAAGCAGATCGACTGACCTGGTCCGGCCAAAACGTGACTCGTGCGACTGACTGGAGGGCTAAACTCAACAGATCGCTGTCGGACGCTGAGTGAAGATCTGAGGCTGGCCGCCCGCTTTTTATAGGGCTTCGCGAGGTTCAGTGTGCCCGCCCTCGGTTATTAATTTGCCACCTTCCAGTGTGGCCGTCGCCTTCTTGGCCCAGTGTGACCCTCTTCGATCGATGACGCGCGCGGGCATTTAGTTCAAATTCAGATTTGATTAGCGATTTGATATACCGATTGATATAGCAATTTTTAATCTCTGTTTCTTCCTAATTTTTATCATATTTGCTGTTATATTTGTCCGCGCCTGCGCGTCATAAACTTAACGTTGATTTTTTTTGTATACCGAAATGGGCACTGTGTATACGTGTTCGTATAACTTTTATGTCTGAGCGGAAGGCCTTAACATAGTTACCAAATCATTGTTCTTTTCACTGTCTCCTTGATCTTTAACTCACACACTAGAGGTGCAAAAATCATCGATGCTTTCGATGTTTTTTCCCAAAACATCGATGTTTCATCGATAATTTTTATTTTTTAATTTTTTAAATAAGTGAAATCCACTTTTATTGTTGTATTAAAAATTAAAGAACAAATATTTTTTCTCTCATGAACTTAAAAAACTAATAAATTAACTCAAAATGGAATCTTCATGAACTTAAAACACAAATAAATTAACTTACGAACGTCGCGTAATCGGGTCTTTATTCGTAGGTAAGCAATATGTTTACAGTAGTGTTTAAGATGGCCGCTTACTTCGTGTTGCGAGTTTCCCAACGTCTGTGAACGGGAAAAAATTGCAGAGGCCGTTGAGGTCTACCAGTTAGTTGGGGGAGTTTGAGAGGCCATTGAGGTCTGCAAAGTGGGAATGGTTTGAGAGGCCTTTCAGGTATACCAAGGTGAGAATGGTTTGAGAGGACGTTCAGGTCTACCAAAGTGAGAATGGTTTGATAGGCCGTACAGGTCAAAGTGAAATGAGTTGGAGAGGCCTTTGAATTCTAGCAACTTATGAGATGCTCGGGTCGGTAAACCGAACCGGAGCATACGTAAAGGCTACTAAAGTTAGTTAACACGATGGTTTACCCGTTTTCTAAGACTCCTTTTTAGTCATTACCGCTGTTCTTTAGTGGTGGTCCTTTCCGCTAGCTCCTGATAGTTAAACCTTTGCCGATCGCCGGCTGAACTGAATGAGCTCCCCAAGGCCTGTGGTCCGTTTTTCATAGCGGTTTGGCGAGGATAATTGTGCCCGCATATCTTAACCGATTTTGGCCGCATTAGTGTGCCCGATATATTTTTGGAAGTGTAACCCTTTCTTCGTCACTATGGCGCACGTGCTGTTGGCTTGAATTTATTCGAGGATGGTGTTTTTCCTCCTTTCTTTATTTTAGTGTTTTCTCAGGCTGCAATATATTTTCTTATATTTTACATGTTTTGTGCTATACATGCTTTGTAGTATACATGTTTTTACCCCTATTTTTTGCATGACTTTATATATTTACATCTTCTATTGTGCGAGTCGCGTGTCACACATTTTTGTTCTTATAGAAAATCAATTACAGTCCTCCTGCTGCCTTTGCAATTTATGAGTTTTCTTTGGCTTTGCTGATCGAGGCTCCTTGGATAAATATTGAGAAGTACAAATTAGTTAGATTCGGACCACATATGTAGCTTGACATCTAAAATAATTAAAAAATCTATAAATAATCTATAATAATAATATCTATAATAGACAAAGAATTTTTTTTATTAATTAACAATTTATAATTTATTTGCATTCGCCTTTACTGGCTTCACATCTTCCCGATGTTAACTCTGCATTGAATGGTTTTAAATGACCCCCTAACCCTCCTTATGTGCTCCTTGGCGGATTTTTCACCTTTCAGGCTCAGGGTGCGGATGAGTTCGTCGTCAGTAAGTATGACAGACGACCCTTGTCA
Source organism: Drosophila seguyi (assembly GCA_008042675.1). Lineage (NCBI taxonomy): Eukaryota > Metazoa > Arthropoda > Insecta > Diptera > Drosophilidae > Drosophila > Drosophila seguyi. The sequence continues at coordinate 10,403 of VNJU01003242.1, forward strand.
CGGGCAGAATCCGGAATTGCAGGTTACCTCCATCCGAATCGACGCAAATCAGGTTCCGGTGCTATAATTCGGCAGTTGCACGTTAAGCACCTTTATCCTCCTTGCGCTCCGTCTATAACAACAGTTGAGTGCTATTTAAATAAGTATAAATTGACTGGCATTCGCCTCCGTTTGATGTTGTGTCTGTGCAGCTCCTCTTGTGGTCGTCTTTTCATTGTGTTGGCCGTCTGGGATGTCCAGCTCGTTCATGGAGTGGTTAGTGATGCCTAATCTCGCAACTGTAGACATTGCATTTAGGGCTTTTTTTTGAAGACCCGGCCATATGCCCATATGCACAGAATTTGTGCAAAATTTTTGAATACAGCGCTTGGAGCGTTTTGACACTACTGCATAATTTAAAGGTTTCATTTGAGATTAGGATCTTTATTTAAGATCTTAGATCTACTACTGTTGTAATTGTTCACTTATTCAGATCGGTGTGACCGAAAAGTCCGAACTAAATAACTGAAAAAGATGTCTTTTCCAAGGTTCTAATCAAACCTATAATTAATAAAAACTTAATAAGAGTGTTATATATTAATCGCCTTTTGCTCTCGCACTGCTTTTAAATTCTTGTAGACGCCCCTTATACCGTAATTCAGCAACTTTGGCTATATTTAGGTGGTCAAATTTATTATATCATATTACTAATAGTATACAACATTTTTGCTAACAATTTCAGTTTATTGCTGGAATTGGCATTCCAGCCGATCTTAACTATGAATCACTCACAATGGGTTATGTTTTAAAAGCTGAATTTTACCTACCTTATAATCAAAGCGTATTTATACAAAATCCACTATTTCCTGAATACTCAAAAACAAGTTTCACAAACTTTGGAAAAAAACGAACTCTTATTAAAGATGGTTTTCGGTGGCGAATGTACGATTTCATGGAAAGATGGCTTATCAGGTAATTTAGAATAATTATGTCTTATTCACATTAATTCTTATTTTTCTCATAGATTTGGACTTAACGGTCATGCCTGTCTATTACAAATCATTTGCGAAGTGAAAAAAAAGCGATTCGATCAGATCATTAGCACTGCGGCCGAAATTCTATTTTTACTTCTTAGGTTAGTAATATTCTTAAATATTCTATATATAATATTTATACGCTTAAATATACCTGCAGTCCATCTTCTACTTTAAACTCTGATGCTGACCATGCACGTGATTATATCATTGCAGAAAATAAAGGATTCCTTAAAAGCTGTTCCAAATATGATTGCAGTATAAAGCTAATCGATTGGTTTTCAGTCGCTCTAAAAAAATAAATCTTAAATAAATAATAAAATAACGTAATATTATAAAGTTTGTCTGTATAAGTTGTAAAATATTTTTATACCCTTGCAGGGTATTATAATTTTAGTCAGAAGTTTGCAACGCAGTGATGGAGACATTTCCGACCTTATAAAGTATATATATTCTTGATCAGCATCAACAGCCGAGTCGATCTAGCCATGTCCGTCTTTCCGTCTGTCCGTCCGTTTCTACGCAAACTAGTCCCTCAGTTTTGAAGCTATCTGAATGAAACTTTGCAGATAGTCTTCTATATGCTCTCACTACTATATAAGTCGGAACGACTATATCATATAGCTGCCATTGGAACGATCGGTAAATTTTAATGAAAAAAATGATTACTTAGCCAATTTTAAAATACTTCCATAAAATTTTAGATTTGGCCATTTTGTAATATTCTTGAATTTCGGTTTTAATTTGATAAAAATCGGACAACTATATCATATAGCTGCCATAGGACCGATCGGACAATTTTCAGGAAAAAATCTAACTTAGCCTGTTTTCCACATTTTCATGAAATTTGAGACATAGCCCGTTTGTATTATTCCAGAATTTTGGGACATTTAGGTTAGGTTAAATCGGAAGGCCCTCACGGGGCCGCGCATAGGCCAGTATGGCCCTTAGCTATCTCAAAGATCTTGTATGGACCTAGAGAGTTTTCGCGCGGTTTTCGAAATCTTTAAGGATTGACGTATTTATTTCGAAGGCAAGTAGATCGCCTGGCTTCTTCTTGGAGGCATCTTCTAGCGATGCCAGAACCGGAGCGCCCAGGTACTTCATTCTTGCCCTTGTTAGGGCCGGACATTTGCAAATGAGATGCTCCAAGGTTTCTGTTGCCTCAGATTCATCACATGTCCGGAATTTGGCGTTGCCGGTAATGCCCAGCTTAACTGCATGTGCCGCAGATAGGCAGTGACCTGTGAGAATACCCACTAACAGTCTGCAGTCCTTCCTTGGAAGATGCAGTATGTAGTGGCTAAGCTTTTCGTTGCGCTCTTTGGAGATGACTTTTGCTGTTTTAAAGGTTGTGGAAGTTCTCTTCCATCTGCTTGCAGCTCGTAGGTGGGCCCGCCTCTCTAGTTCGCTTTGGAGCGTTCTAAGGGAGACAGGAACATTTTCTGTTCTTTCATTCGGCAGTCCGACGCCTTCCTTTGCAAGTTCATCTGCCGTCTCGTTACCATCGATGCCCTGGTGACTGGGAACCCAGTAGATCCGCACTGACAGGCTAAGGATATCTAGTGCCTCCCTGCTTGCCAGTACACTATTGGAACTGACCGCTGACGATTGCATGGATCTTATCGCCGCCTGACTTTCTACGTACAAGTTCATATGGGCGATCAATGTTCTGCGCAAGCTCTGCCGCTTTTTCTATGGCGAATACTTCCGCCTGGAATATGCTGCATTGGCTTGGTAGCTTATACGACAGCCTTATTTCAGGGTCTGTACAGTATATGCCCGCTTCAACTCCTCCCACCACCTTGGAGCCGTCGGTGTATATATTGAGGTGTTGAGCATGGTTCTGACTTGTTTTCCAGTCGTCAGGTCCCATGAAGGTTGTTGTTTTGTATCCGGGCACGTTCTGGTTTTTATGTAGTCAGATGTACTGCCCATGTCTCGACCAATTGAACTATGCCCGAATGCTTGTAAAGACATATTCCCTGATGCAACTAGGCGTTGTGCTGCCTTTCCTGCAGCCTTCCTTACGAATCTCTTGATCAGGTCGTCCACCACCATATTCCACAGGAGAGGTGACAGGACCCCGCCTTGCGGCGTGCCCCTGTGATCTTCTTTCACCATGGAGGCGGTGCCCCAATTGGATTGTACCCGCCTACAGCTTAGAAGATTTCTTATCCACATGCTGATGGCGGGGGGCGTATTGGCCGCTTCTAGGCGGTCCATTATAGCGTCTGTGGTAACGTTGTTAAATGCTCCGGATATACCCACGAACACTCCGAGAGCATATTCTTTATTGTGCAGGGCCTTCTCAATGGTGGCTACTAGTGAGTGTAGGCCGTTTCCACTGATTTCCCTTTTGTGTAAGCGTGCTGATTGGTTGACATTAGTCTTCCCACATCGTTCCTGATGTATACATCCAGCAGCTTTTCCAGCGTCTTTAGTAAAAAAGAGGTAAGGCTTATCGACCTGTAGTCCTTGGGGCTCACGTGACTGCACTTCCCCGCTTTTGGCAGGAAGACAATCCTTGAGGTCCTCCATTGAATAGGGATATAGCCCGTGCTTAAGCGTAAAGCCATGGGCTGATGACTTCTTTGGTCACCTGTAGCATGCCTGGGAATATTCCATCTAGTCCTGGTGCTTTTATTCCCTCAAAGGAATCTATAGCCCATTGGATTCTTCTAGAGGATATTAAATTAGTTGGGAGAGGCTCTTCTCCAGTTACGAGTTCCTGGTGCTTGTTGTCAGTGCATCCTGGGAAGTGCGCCTGCATTAGTGCTGTTAATGACTCTTCGCTGCCTTCAGTCCACTTTCCGTCATCGCGCTTGAGCTGACTCTGTATGGTAGGTTGCTTCGATAGCATCTTCCGGAGTCTAGCCGTTTCTGGGGCCGTCTCGATATTGGAGCAGAAGTTTCTCCACGAGCTTCTTTGCGCCCTGCGTAATTCCTTCTTGTAATCCCTTAGTAGGGTTTTGTATTCCTCAGTGATAATATCATTTTTCGCCTCTTTGGCAAATTTGAAAAATTGTCAGAGTTTATTGCGTAGAAGCGAGAGGTTCCTGTTCCACCAGGGTGGCTTGGTCCTCTTCCTGGCTCTAGATGTCGGCCTTGCCGCTCGTTGCGCATCTAGTAACTCCTTGGAGAGGGTCTCTAGGGACTTTTCTATGTCTTCCGCGGATTTTCCTATGCCCGGACCAGTCGCGAGTCGTGTCGTGACCGTCTTCTTAAACTTTCCCCAGTTAGTGTTCCGGGGGTTCCTGAAAGCGGTTGGCTTGGGAGAGTTGTCGAATTCGTATTGGAATTGTATGTACTTATGATCTGAGAAGGATGGTCTCTGAAGGACTCTCCATTCTGATACCATAATACTTCGTCCCCTTACGATTGTTAAGTCTAGTACGTTCGAGGAGGTGGGACCTACGAAGGTATGCTCCTCCCCCACGTTTGCTATGCTTAGGTTAGTGGATAGTAGAAAGTCCAAGAGTGACTCACCTCTGTCGTTTATGTCGGGGCTTCCCCACACGCATTGATGAGCGTTGGCGTCTGCACCCACGAGTATTTGGTGGTCATTCGGGCTGGATTCTACCATGCCCCTGAGTTCCTCCGGTGGCGCCGTTCCGTCATGTGCCATGTAGCAGGAAGCTACCAAAAGGCGCTTCTTCTCGCTCTCCAGCATCACGGCAGTCAGGTCATCCGTGCTGTAATGAGACATAAGGTTAGCGTGAAGACCTTTCCGTACAAGTACGGCGGTTCTTTTTCTGCTTACCGATGGGGTATAGAACAGGTTGAAATTTGATGGATGCATCTCATGGCTCTTGGACCAAAGCTATGTCGACGGACCCTTTCTCCAGGGCGATGAGGAGTTCCGCCCACGCGACCTTTCTTTTATGGAGATTGAGCTGCAGCACCCTGAGTGTCATGGGTACTGGGCTCATCACTATTCGATGGGTTGACTGTCAACGTCAGGTCACCGTCCTCCGCGTCGGCTTCGTCTAGCGACAGTTCCTGGGCGGCGTTCACGATGGTTTCCAGACTAAGGTTCTTCTCCACCACGCCTGCCTTCATGGTGTGAGCATCCTTATCCCCGGGATGGCGCTTTTTGAGACTCTACCCATGCTCCACGCCATCTTCCCGTATCTCGGAAAGAGGATCTCTTCCGCCTCCTTGTCTATCTGGAGGACTGCATTATGGCCCCCTCCTTGGCTAATGGGGTCACAAGTTGAAGCACCTTCCAGTCCGCGGTTGGAATGTCCGGATTCTGCCTTTGCAGCAGCTTCAGCGCCCGGTCCCCTTGGATTGCGATGGGGAACAGTATCTTCGCCTTAGGAATGGACGGGAATAGCTCCCTGTCCACCACCTCCAGCTGGGCCCCCTCCCACAACGCCTCCAATTGGCAGACCGTTTGCGTCAGCCACTTTCTCGTCGGGTCATCCCTGGACTTCGGGATTTTTACACCGTTCAGCCACCCAGCACCATCAAAAGTGGGCATGGGGGCCTCGGGGTCTTCCTCCATCCGTGCAAGCAATGACTCAACGAGTCGCGCATGCAACGAGTCGCATGGTACCTCCACCGCGGTTCGGTTATCTTGCCGGCTTCATCGCTTCTGTCTCACTGACTTTCAGTGTCATTTCATGTTTCCTCGCTTTCTGGGGAGGGGCTGCCACCTTAGGCCCGAGTCGTCGCTTGCTCCCCGGTGCGTCGTTTTTGGCGCTCTCGGGCTAGCGTTGCCTCTTGTTTGTAAGCGACTCCTCCACCTTGTTGGCGAATCCGCCCGTTGATGTCATGTGTGGGAGGTTGGCGAAGTGCAGTCTGCCTTATGCGACCCTTTGCTCAGCCCAGGTAAGCTTTGCCTTCTCCTGCGGGGATAGGTTGGCTTTTGTCTGGAGCCGGCTCTGAATGCGTAGGGCAGCCTTGTACTGCGCCTTAGCTTTCATCCCCTCGCTTGAACGCATCGGCCCGTCCCTGTGCGGGCAGCTGGTGCCTGGTTTCGGCGAGCGGAGAAGGCTTTCCTCCTCTTCTTTAGAGATTTGCACGATCTTCAGGTCCGAGTCTGTATCGACTATGGCACCTGAGCGGCCTAGCTTCCCTTGCGCTTTTTGTGGCAGTAGCATTGCCGGTGGTAGCAGTCACGCCTTCCACCGACGTTTGGGCTGATATCCCAGCCCTGGTTGAAGTCTTTTTTACGTCCATTACAAAGAAGACTGGTTAGTTTTCCGGAGAACCACCCACTTGCGTGTTATGCCTACACGCCAGGCTTGCGTTATATGCATAGCCGCCAGCACCTCCACCCATGGCAGGCGGTTTATTTCCTCCGGCTTTTGAGCGAGAGGAATTAAACCGCTGCCTTAGCTAGACACTGTATTACCGCAGACGGGGCAAGCAGCAGTGCATTACCCGTTTTCCGGGATAATAATACGCCCATTGCCCAGCCGGCACCCTCTTGGAGGGTTCAGATGGAGGATTTTTGCCAGCCAGTTTTTCAAATCAATACGGTTACATTTCAACTGTGCTAAAGAGGGTGACGCGAAAATGATAGGAAATGTTTAAAGGCTAAACTCTGTTACTTGCGTTCAGACTTCATGTGGGTATTTTGCTAACATGGGAAAAATAATAATACTTCAAATTAAAGCTTATGATATTCGAAGAACCTAGCTTTGATTATTTTAATGAACGACCCTCCCTTTAATAAGGACCGTTGTCCCGAAGTCTGCTTCGATTAGTTCATCCCTATACTGTGGGGTGAGTTTATTTCCCAAGCGATTATTTTGTTTTCCAAGTCGATTTCTCCCACCTCAAAGGTTTAGTCTCGTCTTGTTACGTTTTCTCTTTTTAGATGTTTTTCCTGAGCTTCATTAACCATTTAAACTATTTCGTTCAAGTTGTTTCAACTTCCGCAGTGAGCGGACGTGGTTTCGCGTGAGCTCCGGGAAGACTTAAAGAAAGCGGATAAAATAAAAAAAATACAAATTATATTATTCTGGAGTAGCCCAAATAGTGAGAAAAGACCAAATCAAATCTATTAATAAAATAAGAATATATTTAGAACTTGTTTTTCACGCCAAAGGGCGCTTATTTTCCGGAGGCGGTGTGATCCCGTACACTCGCTCTGTTTTTTCCCTCTTCCACTGGACTTTCGTGCATAGAGCTTCGAATCCGCTCTCCCAAGCCAACTTTAAACTCCATGTATTAGTTATAATTTACCATTCCACAAATTAAGACGAATACATGTTGCGTAAGACCCCGAGAAGTATTTCCGTGTTTTTCTTATCTAGTGCATTTCAGAATAAATCCACCCCCCTCCGAACATTTGGTCCTACGAGCCAGATAATTCCATCCCCAGCAGCTTCGGTGGCTTTAACACCGGACAAGATAGGTGATCATAGGCTTAAAGCTTGCTTCAAGTTGGACGTGTTTTTTTATCGCTCTTCCTTGTTTTAAAGTTCTCACAGTAAAATCCATCGTACTTAGCCAAATTTTTGACAAGTGGTCAGTGATTCTGTGCTCTTTACCACTCAAAAACAACTGGTGCATTTTAAACAAAGACAGTGACTGTATTTACGTAAAACTAAGTCGGCTTTACATTTTTATCAGATCGCTTTGCCTTTCTGTTTCTTGCTTTGGTGTTTGTTGTTAGTGCGAGTGCTTTACTTTCGCTGATTTTAATCAGAAAAACTGAGTGCAGATCATCAAAAGCTTTTATATTTGCTCTTTTCGGTCTTTTGTTTTGATCGGTCTCTTCGTCGCGAAATTTGTTAATTTTTTTGTTTTTTTGATCGATTGACGCCGCTCTGTAAAATTTTTAAATATAATGGCTACCGGCTGTTTTAATCCGTGTTCGAGCGGCGAAGCAATTACTACGCGGCAGGCCACTGTCTATTGTTGGCTCTGCCACAATATCTCTCACCCTGCTTGCGGCGATCATGGACAAGTTGGCGCGCATATTGCTGATCGCATACGGAATAATTCCGGATTGGACAGGACGTGCCGGAGTTGCCTACACATTAAATCGGATATGAGGGCATTTATGAGGCAAACTCACCTCGAGTTTCAGTCCTTGGCTGCCGGCTTCAGGGATTTGTCAAGCAGTTTCCAGAAGGCGGAACGACTCTGAAATCGCTTAAGCTGCTAAGTGACTCCACAAATAAACAAATAAATAGTTTCTTAATTGTTCCAGACCATGCGAGCCCTCTTATGCAATTTAGTCCCCGCACCAAGCCCGCTGATAACAACGTGGCCGGGGTCAAGGGCTCTGTTGAAGTTGCCGTACTTGCTCCCACATCTGCCGGGACGAATTTCGACATGGATACGCAGCAACCCAACATCGACATGCCTTAGGATCTGCAGCCAGTCTACGTCGACCAACCATCCACGTCGCATGCAGCTGTCTGCGCGTCATTGGATTTGGATGCCTCCCCTGGGGTACTTCCAGCGGTCTCAACTTCAGCGCCGCCAATCACTCGCCGTGGACCCCAAAATTCTACAATTTCTGAAGTTGCCCAACGGAAACCGGCGCCCTTAACTGGCGTTGCTCCAAAAAAACTAATTTCGTTTCCCGCCTTAATCCAGGGGCCTCTGAATGGGATCTAAGGACCCATTTGAGCAACAAGTTGAATGTTGTTTCTGGTACCGAATTTACTGTCTCTAAATTCAGTTTTAAACAAAGACGTGATATATCTTCGTTTAAAATTGGACTTTCTGATGTACTATCTCCTAGGGTTCTTGATGCTTTTGTATGGCCTGAGCATGCAATCGTTCACGAATTCGTTAATACCTCGGGCTCGCTCGCCTCTCTCTCCCTCGTCTAGAACTCAAAAAAACTAAACGACTCCTTTTTCAAACATTATCAGAATGTTCGCAGTTTACTAGGTAAGCTTAGTAAACTACACGTCAAAAGTGTTTCCTTTGATGCCAATGTTATTGCCTTTACTGAAACGTGGCTCAACTCCTCTGTCTCTGATAGCGAAGTATTTGCATGCAACTACGTCGTTTATAGACGTGATCGTCTAATGCGTACCGGCGGCGGTGCTCTTATCGCAGCTAAGTCCGATCTTGTTTCAAATTTGGTTCCGATTACTGACACATGACTATTTTGTTTATGTCTCATGCTCGTACATCCCAGCCCGGTCTGATACTAATATATATTCACAGCATTTAATGTTGATTCAAAGTATTCACTCTTCCCTTGGAGTTAATGACCACCTCATAGTTATGGGTGATTTTAACCTGCCTCCCATATCTTGATGCCCTCGCCTGATTCGAATTTTCTTGTTCCTACTGTACCTTACGATTTTATTCACGGTCTTATTGACCTTTCGTTGGGACAATTAAATTTTATAAGGAACTGTGGAGACAAAGTCCTAGATTTAATCTTTGCGTCAGAGTTTGCCGAATTGCCGAATTGATCCTCTCTCAAACACTAAAGATGCTTATCATCCCACATTGGAGATAACCCTAGAAGCTTCGACTCTATTACTGCCTTGTCCTTCAGCTGAGCCAGCAACTTTTCGCTGCTTCCGCAAAGCTAATTTCAGTGACATGAGCTCTTTTTTATCTTTAGTCGATTGGACTTTTCTTGACTCCACTGGCGATCCCTTACACATGGTTGAGCGCTTCTATGACGTATTATGCTCCGGTTTTGACATGTTTGTTCCATCGTTTCCTTCTCCTGACGTTTCGCATAAGCCTTCCTGGTTCTCTCGTCGACTTTCTTATTTAAAAAATGTGAAGTCAAGACTTTTTAGAAAATTCAGAAGAACTGGGCTGCAAGTCGATCGTGCTAGATATTTAATAGCTCGCTCCGACTTTCTGACACACAATTCTGAATGATACAAAAACCACCTTAATCGTTGTAGACAAGAGTTTCAGGCTAATCCTACGCAATTTTACCCTTTTGTTACCTAAAAACAAAAATCTCACATTTTTCCATCAAGTCTTCAATTCAATGAGTCCGCTTAAAATGAGCCCGATATCGCGAACTTAGTCGCAAAATTTTTCCAGACAACCTATTCACCTATCAGTTTTGACACAACCTCACCATATCCTTACTCTCTTTCGCACTCACACAGTATATTTTTACCCACAATCAAAGAAGATGATGTTCTTCAAAATCTTAAAACTCTCAAACCTTCCTGCTCTTCTGGTCCAGATCTTGTACCAAGTTGTGTACTGAGAAATTGTGCCAGTACGTTGTGTAGTCCTTTGTCTAAACTGTTTAAGATTTCCCTTCAGTGTCCATTTTTTCCTGTATGTTGGAAGGAATCTTTCATAATTTGCCTTCATAAAAAGGGTAGTAAGTCCAATATCGAAAACTACAAAACTTAGTGCGATCACTAAGCTTTTCGAACTCCTATTAACTGCTCAACTTCAGCACCAATGTTGCTCAATAATGACCCCCTTACAGCATGGCTTTATGAAACACCGATCTACTTCCACAAACCTTCTCGAGTTTTGTGCTGTCATTAGAAACGCGTTTAAAAATAACACCACGGATGCCATCTTTACAGACTTCAGTAAAGCTTTTGAACAGTAAACCACCAGCTGCTGCTGAAAAAACTTATTCTTTTGGGTTTCCCTGCGTTGTTGACCAATTGGATCGCCACAAACCTATCGAACCGAACTCAAAGAGTAGCTTTTAAGGGTTCATTTTCTAACAGTATCCGCGTAACTTCGGGTGTTCCATAAGGGAGTCACATTGGGCCACTTCTATTTGTCATTTTTATTAACGACTTGCCTAATGTGGTTCTTAATTCCCACGTGATGATGTACGCTGATGACGTAAAAATATGTTTTCCACTGACAAATTATGACTCTTGTATGCTTTTGCAAACTGACTTAAATAACATGCAGTCTTGGTGCTTAGACAATTTGCTGTTTCTCAACAACACTAAAAGTAAATTTATGTATTTTTCTCGTAAAAATTTTTTGTCTGCAAATTATTTTATAGGGACGAGTGAGCTTGAACGCATTTATTCTGTCACTGATCTTGGAGTTCTTTTTACCCACAATTTAAACTTTAACGAACACATTGGCTTAATTGTTACTAAAGCTAAAGGAGTTTAACGATCCTTATTGAATCGGTTCAGAAACAATTCCTTTTGTTTGCTCAACGGGGATTACACTGGGACCCACATCGCCTTCCGACTTACTTCGACAGTCTGCGCCTTCTAAGACTGCCATCTCTAACGGATCGTCGGACCTGTCTTGGAGTGATGTTCATCTATAAACTTGTAAATGGGATATATATTTTCATCCTATCTCCTTAACAACCTGAAATTTTCTGTCCCTATGACCTATGACCTATGCAGAACAAATTTCGAGCTACATGATCCTTTCCGTGTTGTATGTTCCTTTTATAATGAATATTATTTTTTTTACATGTTGAATTGTCCTTAGAATATAAATCAAAAATTTTATTAAGACACCTATCCTTGCCTCAGTCCACCAGATGTGAGTTGGAGCATATCATTAAAAAACTCTCCTTATCCGGCCTGAGGTGAGGATATGGCTTTTTAATAGCAGTTATTTTTGCTATTTTTTGAAATAAATAAAAATTAAAATAAATTTAAAAAATAACAATTTTGCTGCCGGTCATTTCTATGATCCGAGTCCGAGTCAGATTAATCCGCCACTACCGGCAGCTTCCGATTCAACATCCGATTTTTGTATTCCAATTGTCGGAATTAATTTTTATTAAATTCTTGTGAATTCCAAAATACTAAATTGTGTGTTAAAAAAAGTTCCAATTTCAAATTTCTTTTCGTTCACTGTGTTTCGCTTGCATTTATTTTCACATATACCCCAACATATAGTCCGATACAGTCCACTCCACTGATCTACGATCGCCACCAGCAATTCAAACCAAATTGAATAAATATATATGACCGGATGTTTATTTAAATATATTCTTTTATTTATTTTATTCTATTATTCATTTCGTTTCTTTGCGCTTTGTTTAACACTTCTATTATATTATATTTCACACTCTTGTTTTTTTAATATTCTTCTTCACTAAGTTTTTTCTCTTTCCAATTGTCTTTTTCACAAACTTCGTATCTCGACTTTCCTTCTTGAGTGCTCGTTGAACAGTCATCTGCTGCCCGTTGGCAGCTCTCTATCAACCCCCGTTTTTGAGAGCGAGCCCATTTTGGGAGAATCTTATGGTCTCTCAAAAGGACCGTAATTCAATTCTTAATGTGCCCAGAGCCTTCTCATCTTCATTAGCCCACTACAACTCAGCCGTCCTGACCTTGAGATAGCCCACTATCTCGGCATAACAACATGTCTTAATTTATTCTTACAAGTAGTGTGACGTAGTTCTCTGGCCGGGGTGAGTTCTCAGTCGGGGCCAGGGAACCTACACAAGAAATTTGTATAGAAGGGTGACCTGTAGCTAAGAATTTGTATACAGGAGTGGAAGGGCCGACAGCGTTGCGAGCGAATAATCCTATACCGCTGATCGCCGCTCGTTATTCTTGAAGAATCCTTAATTCCGATATCTGGCGGCCACACTGCTTGGCGGGCGACAGTCGGTAATAAATGCGCCCCTGGCTGCGATATATTACGGTCGCACTGCTTGGCGGCTGATGGTCGATAACTAGCAACAAATGCACCCCTAGCGGTGACCGATCGTACTGCTTGACGATCGGTAACAGTGTGCCTCGACTAAACACCCTCTGGCTGCACCGATCGCACTACTTGACCGGGTGCGTGTCCTGGCTAAGCGCAGAACTCGTGGGACAGGGGGGAAGAGGAGTGTTAGGGAATCCTCGGGGCGCTCGCAGCGCTCCCAAGACTACTCTTTCGGATGGTCACGAAGGCTACAGGGCTCTCAACTACTCCGGCTGGTTTCGGAGGCTACGGGGTTCTACTGCTCCGGTTTAGGCGCGGAGGCTACCGGGATTTACAGGAGTGGGCATGCAAGGGGAGGGGGAAGAAAGGACGCGGACTCAAGAGTTCTCGTGTGAATGAGAAACCAAGCGCACAAGTTCTAGTGAGCTGCGCGGCCCTTGCGGGGAGAGGAGGGAGGCGGAAGAGTAGAGACGTAGGCGCAAGAATTCTTATGCGGATGAGAAACCAAACGCTCAAGTTCTGGCGGACTACGTGGGATTAGCATGCAGGAGAGAGGAGCGGGAAGCGGAGGCGGTCGGGGTGAAAGAAATAACAGCTAGTAATCGGGGTTTTTATTCCGTATTTCGTTCTAGTTTGGCTCCCCTACTGCTCCCGGAGGGGAAGGGGGTGACTGGCTTACGTACTGTTTTCCTCTGGCGGCGGGGATGTGGCGTTCTTTTCCCGCACTCGCGGTCGCGCGTTGGGCAACTGTTTTGCTCTTGCTTGCTGGTAGTTCCCGCAAAGAAATCTCGGCACGCGTCTGTACTCCGCGACGACAGGACTCGAAAAAGCCATGAGCTTGACACGAGAGATTGCACTCCCTCGATCCTAGCGTCATCGATCTATCGGGCTTTTTCCTTGAACGATATTCGTATCGATGTATTGGAGTTGCCACGGGTAGAAAATAATATTAATTGCAAATACCAGGGAATGTTTTCTTGCGCCTTATAGATATTATTATTCTGGTCTTGTTGGCTCCGTGCCCTAGCCTAAATCTATTTAATTAATAACATAAGTAAAGTTGGACTTCTTGTCCTTACAACTAACATAATTTCGATAATTTTGGACTTCATGTCCCTAAATTATATCTATATATATATATATATGCCTTTCAATAACGATATTTAATATTATTTGTACGACCCTGCCTCCCTCCTCTGAACTTTTGTTCCTTGTCTTCGTCCTTATCACTGGTCTCCGACTCCCAATGCATAGCCTTGCCTGTTGGCGGAGTGCGACCTGGTGGGGCGCTGGGAGTGGGCTGGGGCGCCGACTGGGTGGCGCTATAACGCTGGCGCTGGTGAGGTTTAAGACTTGTCTCTCCCCGTCCCATTCCGGAGTTCTGCATCCGGTGGGGGGTTCCTCCTAGTGGCCCGAGATGCTCACGATGTCTCCTTTGTCGCACTCGACCAGCTCATCGACGTGGTCCGGCCCCATTATGCACAGCCTCTCCGGAGATGGTGGGTAGGTGATGATGGGGCTAGCTGTCGGTCGGAACGGTGCCGCTGTGCTGGTAATAGTGGTCTTCCTCGCGCCGCCGACTGAAGTCTTGTTCCTCGGCCCGGCGTCACTGGTCGTCGTCGTTGTCTGAGTCAACTTCGGCGTCCGCATCGCCATGGTTTGACTCAGTGTCGGAGGCGTCCTCCCCGTAAGTCGATGGGGTCCCCTCTGCTGGTGCTGTTCCAGGGGAACTGAGGAACTCCTCCTCACTGCCCTCGTGCTCGCGGCCACAAGGGTCATAGGTCCTTCATGCTCTTGGGTCGCTGTCGCTGTCGGAAATCGACATCCGTCCTGTGCTACTGGGTGAGCCAGGTGCACGCGGGTCTCCAGGGACAGTGCGAAGATGGCCGCCTGGTGTCCGCGGTCGGCCCTCGTTGTCCACATAGCAAGGCGACGCACACCTGTGACCGCCAGGTGAGGGCGACTCCGAGAATAGTTCGTCGTCGCTGTCGCTCCATTGGGAAGTAGTGGGCGCTGCCCGGTAGGCTCGTGTCCGAGCAGGGGATGCTTCCGGGGAGGATGTGGTCGCTCGACCAGAGTTTCCCCGCTGGTGCCCACCCAACGGACCTGGCCTGGTGGACCTCTCAGCGTACGCCGTTCCCGGTCGTAATCGGGGGTCTCGCGTGGCCGCCGGCTGCCTGGAAGGCGCTTCGTCGTTCTCGCTGTCGCTGCAGACTACGTAGATTGTCTCCATGTTGTGTGCCTGTGGAAGAAACAAGAAAACCTTATCTTAATTATCGTGCTGTACAGAAAAGGGCCGTGTGAGCAGCAGCAGGGTTCTTCTCATGGGGTTGCTTGGGTAGGTTGGCCCGGGTTGATCGCCGGCCAACCGGATCACGCTATAGGCTCAGGCGGGTCTTTGAAGGTCAGGGCTGAGGTGCATTGGGCGGTAGGGTTTTCTTCGCCATGGTCTTCGGCGTCAGGGGACTTGATGGAAAAGGATGAGTGAAACTCCTTTAGATCGCATATGTTGACCAGTCGACCTTTCCGGTGACCAAGCAAGCGGACGCGGACTACAATCAAGGACGGGAAAGCCACTACTTTGTAGGGTCCGTCGACTTCGGTGCGAGCTTTGCAGCTAAACCTTCCACTGCGTTAGACAGGTGGTGCTGTCGTACTAGGACCACCGATCCCATCGCGAGCTTCCAGAGTCTTCGGCGCAGGTTAAAATGTCGCCCTTGCTCTCGGCTGGCTTTCTGTATGTTGTTCTGGACGATTGCGAAGATTTCCTTTAGGTGTTCGCCTTCTCGAGTGGGGCGAGGTCGCCGTACCGGGCGTTGGGCATGGTAATCTCGGCTCTCGCGCCTGTAGTAGAAAGGCCGGACTATATCCCATCGTCTCCGAGATGCTCGTGTTGATAGCGAGTGACAATTCCGGTATTAGGCTATCCCACGTGTTCCGTCCCGTCTCGACGTATTGGGAGGTCATGGTTTTGATCGTGCGGTTCGCTCGTTCGGTCGGGTTCTATGGGGCGGTATGGAGCGGTGAATTGAAGGTCTACTCCCATCTCCTAGAGAAAGTTCTTAAATGCCTTACTGGTGAACTGAGGGCCGTTGTCACACACCATTTTCCTTGGTGCTCCGAAGTGACTGAGGATCCTCTCGCGGAAAGCTCGTATCAGCGTCGCCGTGGTTGCCTTCCGTAGGGGTACCAACTCGACCCATTTTGTGAAGCTGTCAAAAAAAACCAGAAGCATCGTATTCCCTTCCTTGGAACGGTGCAGTAGCCCCACAAAGTCGGCACATAAGATGCCGAACGGTTCGCTGACTTGCCGGGTCAACATCTTGCCGGCTTGTTGTCGTTGTATCGACGTGTATTTTCTGGCATGGGAGACATTGGCGCAGCAAATGGTCTGGGTCTCTGGCTCTGGGTTATCATGGCTCTGGGTCTTTGGCTCTGGGTTATAGTGGCTCTGGGTCTCTGGCTCTCGGTTGGAATCGTTCTCTGACTCCCCTAGTCTTATCCTCCGTTTTTCCTAAAATGTTTCCGTATCCACTTCGTTCCGTGGTGTTGTCTGGTGATCAGTGATGCCTAGTCGTGGTTCGGTGGCCGTGGTTTGCTATGTCCTTGTGCCGTCTATTTGTCGAATTGGTCTTTGTGGTCGAGGTCGAGGCTGGGGTTCTGTCTGAGGTTTCTCCTCGGTAGCATTGTATCTGGCCGGGTCGTTATCTCCAGGTCTGCGCCGGGATAGCGTGAGACTTGCGGTCCCAAATCGAAGGGTAGTGCCTATGGTGGCCAAGAAGTCCATTCCTAAGATCAAGGGTTCTAACATAGCTGGCATGACTAGAAGGGACACCTGGATCGTCTTTTGCGCGAGCGTTACGTTTGCCAGGAGTAATTTGGTGACCTCCACTCGCGACGTGTCGGCCAGTTTTATCTGGGTTCGGATCGCCCGGAACTGGTGGGGTTGTTCGACTACTTCGGCAATGCTCTGGCTTATGAAACTTCTGGATGCCCCGGTGTCGATGGTGGCTAGACGGACGTGTCCGCCAATATCGACTTCGGCGGCGATCCTTCCCCTCTCTATCCTCAGTGGTGCATTTACTGGCGGCGTTCGCTGGATTGGTCCCCGACGGATTCCGCCGATCGCGGGGACCCGTCTCGTTTCCCGGTTGTGGGCGTCGACAGCACTCGACCGTGCGTATCCCTCTGCGGCCGCAGTCCCAACAGAAGTACTGACGAGAGTTTCGGCAGTCGTGGCTGAGGTGTCCAGCCTCTCCGCAGTTCTAGCATGCGTCTCGCACATCGACGCGGGGAGCGGACGCTATCACTCGATTCACTCTAGCCGGCATGGATGATCTGGACTCGGGTGGGCCGCGCGGAATATTTCCCCCGCGGGACAAAGGCTGCGCCCCGGTCGGGGCGGTGGTGCTCTGCGTAGGCGTATTAATTTGGCTGGTGTTACGGCGCCCTAGGCCTCGTGTCTTGACGGCTTCGAACTCAGTGGCCAAGTTGACCAGTTCCCCGATGGTCCGAAACTCGCTACGTCGGTATACATATGGTATTCAGGGGCCATGTTTTCGTAGATCCGATCCAGCTCTTGATCTTCGGTGTAGCCGGCGTGGAGCATGAGAATGCGAAGGTCGAGCATATAGTCCTTGAAATTTTCCCCATCCACCTGCTCACGACGCCGAATCTGGTCGTCTAGGCGCTGGAGGTACCTAGGCGGAAGGTAGAATTCTAGAAATTCCTTCCGGAAAACGGCCCAATCAGCTCGTTGGAGACGGCTGGTTTGGAACCATTTATCTGCTCTGCTCGTCAGCAGCTCCACCATGGCCCGGGGGAGGAGTCCTAGGTCTATGCCATAGGATACTGCGCGGCTCTCCACCTGCTCTACAAACGCGAGATGGGCAAAGTACTCGTCGAATTGAAGACCCCATTTACGGATTCTCACCAGTACGCATACGTATTCGCGACGATGTCGGTCGGTGTATGACTCAGAAGAATTTTCCCTGGTCATGTCGCATGGAGAAGGGGCGGAGAATATAATACCGGGAGGATTTCGATTGCGAGGGGAGATTCCGGTGTTCGGGTTTGCGAGGTGGCCGCTAGGGCGGGGACGGTCCTCACTGAGAGGCACTGGACTATTGGATCTGATCGTGTATCGCCTCTCCAAGCCAAAGAGTCGAGCCCATACTTCTTGGGTCTGTTCCGAATCTTTCACCAGAGTGACGAAGCTGCGGCGTAGGTCATCGACGACGCCGTCGGCAGGGAACCCGAATTCCTCAGCAAAGGCAAGTAGTTCAGCCTTGAGACGGGCATAAATCTACCGCGTGGAGACCCCCGGATTCTTAACATTACGTGGAACGAACCCACCGGGAATTTTCTGGTCGGTGTCCCTGGTTGTAGATTTCTTCTCTGGGTCTTTATCGTCTTCGGTTTTGATTGTAGCACTGTTCGCACTTGTCTTCGTCTCTTGGGGATGCATCGCTGGAGTCTATGTCCTTGTCTCTGATTATCACTGCGTTAACACTCGTTCCCGTGGACTGGACGGTATCGCGGTCAAGCACGTGTGCTTGGTTCCGGGCGCGATGACTGGTGGTTCGATTAATTTTATTTTATTTTTTTTTTCGGTCGCGGGAACTTTTGTTAAGTCGCTTTCCTTGAGGCTTCGCGCTCCGTATACTGGTGGTTATATTCCTGGTATTTTTTGAATATTTTTCGCGGTATTTTGAGGTTATGTCGCTATCCTTGAGACATCGCGCTCCGTGGTAATATTCCTGGTATTTTCCCTATCAGGTCCTTGCTCGGGCGCCACCTGTGACGTAATTCTCTGACCGGGGTAAATTCTCAGTCGGGGCCAGGAAACCTACACAAAAAATTTGTAAAGAAGGGTGGAACCTGTGGTTAGGAATTTGTATACAGGAGTGGAATGGCCGACAGCGTTGCGAGCGTAAAATCCTATACCGCTGATCGCCGCTCGTTATTCTTGAAGCATCCTTAATTCCAATATCTTACGGTCGCACTACTTGGCGGCTGATGGTCGATAACTAGCAACAAATGCACCCCTTGCGGTGACCGATCGTACTGCTTGACGATCGTACTGCTTGACGATCGGTAACAGTGTGCCTCGACTAAACACCCTCAGGCTGCACCGATCGCACTGCTTGGTCGGGTGCGTGTCCTGGCTAAGCGCAGAACTCGTGGGACAGGGGGGAAGAGGAGTGTTAGGGAATCCTCGGGGCGCTCGCAGCGCTTCCCAAGACTACTCCTTCGGATGGTCACGAAGGCTACAGGGCTCTCAACTACTCCGGCTGGTTTCGGAGGCTACGGGGTTCTACTGCTCCGGTTTAGGCGCGGAGGCTACCGGGATTTACAGGAGTGGGCATGCAAGGGGAGGGGGAAGAAAGGACGCGGACTCAGGAGTTCTCGAGCGGTTGAGACACCAAGCGCACAAGTTCTAGTGAGCTGCGCGGCCCTTGCGGGGAAAGGAGGGAGGCGGGAAAGCAGAGGCGTGAGCGGAAGAGTTATTATGCGGATGAGAAACCAAACGCACAAGTTCTGGCGGGCTACGCGGGACTAGCATGCAGGAGAGAGGGGCGGGGAAGCGGAGCCAGTCGGGGTGAAAGAAATAACAGGTAGTAATCGGGGTTTTTATTCTTTATTGCGTTCTAATTGGGCTCCCCTGGCTGTTGACGAAGGGGAAGGGGGTGACTGGCTTACGCACTGTTGTTCCTCTAGCGGCGGGGATGTGGCGTTCTTTTCCCGCACTCGCGGTCGCGCGTTGGGCACGTGATTCGCTCTTCGTTGCTGGTAGTTCACGCAAAGAAATCTTGACACGCTTCTGTACTCCGAGACGACAGGACTCGAAAAAGCCACGAGCTTGGCACGAGAGATCGCACTCCCTCGATCCTAGCGTCATCGATCTATCGGGCTTTTTCCTTGATCGATATTCGTATCGATGCATTGGAGTTGCCACGGGTAGAAAGTAATACTAATTGCAACTACCAGGGAATGTTTTCTTGCGCCTTATAGATATTATTATTCTGGTCTAGTTGGCTCCGTGCCCTAGCCTAAATCTATTTAATTAATAACATAAGTAAAGTTGGAATTCGTGTCCTTACAACTAAAATAACTTCGGTATTTTTGGACTTCATGTCCCAAAATTAAAATCTATATATATATATATATATATATGCCTTAGATTTACGATATTTTACATTATTTGTACGACCCTGCCGTAACTTATACATCTAATAAAACAAATTTAAAATTTCATTTATGTTTTTACTAATATTTTTATAACATATTATTTATCTAGATTTGTCTTCAGTCTACGTCATGTAGAAAAAATCTATAAGTTCTTAAAACTTTTTCAATCATGTTTGGTCCTTTCTTTCTCGCTATTGACTTCTTGCTAAATTTTTTACCATGACATAGTCACCTTCTTTGTATTCCGAATTACTTTCCCTTTTAGCATTGTAAAAATTTTCCTTTTTTTAATTGAGACTTTATTTGGTATCCTTCTGCTTTCTGTCTAAGTTTTACTAAATTTTTTCTATTTCCTTCAATAATTTCATCTTTGTCTTCTAATTCTTCTCTAATTTTTGCATCCTCTTCTAACTTCTCCTTTAACTTGTCTTTTACTTCTCCTCTCTGAGCTATTCTATAAAACGTTTCACTTGGAAGCTGTTTAATGCTACCATGCAGTGTATTATTTAAGAAATACTCTACCTTTTCTACTACTATATCCCAATGTTATCCTCCCTCCGGTTCTGCTAGTTTTGCAATCATTGGTCCTAAACTTCTATTTACTCGCTCAACTTGACCATTGGCGACCCTGTAGCAATTTTTATGTGTTTTATATTGTTTTCATCTTTTGTGTTCGTTGTTTGTGTAGTATAGAGCCTAACAAATTTCGTGAATGCGTCAATCACAACTAAAATATGCTTTTTTGATCTACTATTGTTTACTGGCCCATAATTATCGATATGAATAACTTCAAACGGCTTATTCCTTTTGGGTATACTGTGCAGCAATCCATCTTCCTTGCCTACCTTGAGAGAGAACGCTATACACTTCAAACAGTTCTGAATGTATTCACAAACTTTCTCCTTCATGTTCGGAAACCAATAACTTTTACTAATTGCATCTAACATTTTATCCCTTCCAATATGGTCTAATTCGTCATGATATTTATATACTACATGTTGCTCCATTTTATTTGGTACATAAAATCTTAAATGTTTGTTTTTATCTTTTCTATATATGACACAATTTTTTATTTCAAACCACTTATGCTCCCTATTTTCTTATATTATCCTAATTTATTGTAGCTTTATATCTCTTGACTGTCAAATTATTAAATTATCCTCAAACGTATTTGCATCAATTATCATAATATTGTTACACCTGCTTAGTGCAGCCACATGCGGCATTTGTTTCCCCGCTCTTTGCTTTAATTTATAATTAAATTCTTGCAGCTCTAAAGCCCACCTTGCTATTCTTGGGTTCAACTCTATCTTATTCAGCGTCAAAGTTTAAGAGTTACAAACGGTGACAATTCTGAAAGGTTAACCTGTAAATATATCCTTAATCGCCTAAGTGCATAAATTATAGCTAGTGTCTCGAAGCTGTGATATTTAGCTTCTGTTGCCGTGGACCTCTTTGAGAAATAAAATATCAGATGCAGTTTCCTCTTTTCCTTTCTCTGAAACAATACAGCCCCAAAACCTAACGCGCTCACATCGCAATGAGCTCTACTTCATTCCTATGATCATATAAAGCCAACACTGGAGCTGCAACTAATTTATCCTTCAAAAGTGTGAAACAATCGAACTCTTCTTTTCCAAATTCAAACGCCCTATCTTTTCTCACTAAGTCGTATAACGTTATTGCCAAAATCGAAAAATCCTTTATGAATCGGCGAAAGTAAAAACAAAGACCTATAAAGCTTGCAGCTTACTGCTTGCACTTTATTTGGTTGTATAGCCTCTAATCCCTTTTCATCAGCTTTACTCCCTTCATTCGAGATCAAGAAACCTAAATATTTTACCTTATCTTGTAGAAATTTGCATTTATCCATTCTTAGTTTTAATTTATTCTCAACTTATCTTTTAAATACTTCTACTAAAATTTCTACATGTTCTTCGATACCCTGACTTGCAATTAAAATATCATCCATGTATATTATAACCTTATTCTCTCGTATCAGATCAGAAAAAATGTCATTCACAAATCTTTGTAATACCTGAGGTGCCGTTTTCAATCCCATTCGCATACGCAGAAACTCAAACTGCCCTAATGGCTTTGTAAACGATGTATACTTTACCGAATCTTTGTTTACGAATACATGGAAGTAGCCATTTTTTAAATCTAATTTTGTAAAAACCAATTTTCCAACTTATTTATCCAAAAGATCATCAATTAAGGGGATCGGATAATTATCTTTGGCCATAACCTAATTTAATCTCCTGAAATCAATGCACAACCTAAATTCCATAGTATTTTTCTTCACTAACACAATCAGAGAAGCATATTCAGCCCTACTATTCTGAATAATACCATTTTCAATATATTCATCCAACAGTTTCTGTAACGATTCCTTTTGACTATATGACAGCCTCCGAGGTGCACAATTAAACGGTTTTGTGCTCTCACATTTATTTTTTGGTACCTCTGATCTCGGTACATCTTTATAGTTCGACTCTATCATTTTGATTAGCTGTAAACTTGTCTGCATAACTAACCTGATCCCCATTATTGTACACCACTTCTTCGTTTTCATTCTTTAACATATTATTTTCCTCTAACACTCCTATTTGTTCACTTAACCCGTTTGTACCTATCCTCGTTCATCTAAACTTTCATCTACAATATTCTAATATTTCCTCCCATTATTTACTCCTAAAATAGCTCCTAAATTTTTCTCACTAAGATTGTTCCAAATGGTTGGAGCCTAAACTAGTACCTAAAACATTCTGCCCTAAACTTGTACATAAGCCGTTCTGTCCTAAATTTGTACTAAATCCGTTTTTTCCTAAATTTGTACCTAAACAGTTCTGTCCTAAACTTGTACCTAAACCGTTCTGATCTAAACTTGTACCTAAACCGTTCTCTCTTTGACTTGTACCTAAAACATTTTGTCCTACACTTGTACCTAAACCGTTCTGTCTTAGCCTTGTTCCTAAACTGCTATTTCATAATTCTGTAACTAAAGTGTTTCTTTCTAAACGTGTTCCTAAACTCTTTCCCCCCCTTTAAGAAAGCCGCGTTTAGAAAGCCGAAACATTAAAAACCTACCCTTGTAAATCTTCAGTGTTAATATTAATAACAATAATCAATTATAATAATAAACGCTAAGTTGAGTATATCTCATCTTACATTTGGGGGCTCGCCCTAACCTGAAATTTGCAAGTGACGCCGTCCCGAGAAGTCTCAACGCCGCGCCGTCCCGAAAAGTCTCATGAAAAAAAAGCAGTTTGGCAAACGCGGATAGCAACGGGGAATGAGTGCGACCGAGAAGGTAATAAAGAAAGAACCTTCGCGGATACCAATTTCGAAGGGAAAACAGTTGTATTACACAAGATCGGTAGCTGCAGCAGACAAAATGAATAAAATGAATATACCAGTGAACAGCGTTGGCGAAAGAAGTGGAGACGGAAATCCGAACGAAGTAAAAAGCTTGCAAGATCTTGTCGAAGTCAGCGGAGAGCAAGATGTGAACGCAACAAGAATCAACATGCAGAATCATGTCGAAGCAAACGAAGAGCAAAGCGGCGCAGCTGGTTTAGTGGAAAGCAGCTCGATCGATGAAAATACAAAAACGTTAAAAGACTTGGTGCAGCTGCTGGCTATTAAGATTGGAGCGGATGAGCGAAACAATGGTTGCTCGATTACGGCGGAGAGTTTTGCGAAGATCATTCCGGAGTTTGATGGAGAGTCCATACCAGTAAAGAGTTGGTTTGAAAATTTTAAGCTGAATGCTGTGGCCTACGATCTGAACATTAAACAGATGTATGTTCAGGCTCGCGCCAAAATGACGAACACAGCGAAGTTGTTTTTGGATTCGACATACGTACACCAGTACTCAGAAA
>VNJU01003264.1:0-10131 GCA_008042675.1 Drosophila seguyi
CGGTACAATGCTTTCCGCGACCCATGACAAGAGAATTTTTGGTCTTCGTTTGGAACAAATTCAATTAAAACCTTTAATGCAACTCCTTTTTTCAAAATTTGACGAAAAAAACGTCAAAGCAATCACTCCTATTAATATTATTCAGCAAACACGTGATCAGTGCTATTTTTGTTACCGCCTCATTTCGCGCGCTTTTGCAGCAAGTGCCCAAAAACAAAAAGAACCGTTACATTGAGAGAGTAAAAATTTCCTGCTCAGAGAGACAACATATGGTACATATTATTCATGCAATCTGACTTTAAAAAAAAATAAACATTTAATAATTTTTTTTCGGAAATCAACTTTCCACCTGCAGTAGTGCTATTATTTTAACCGCAGCTGTATATTCATGCAAGAAATACAAATAAAATAAACATTGGTGTAAATTAAGAGAAACAAAAAAAAATTTAAGTAAAACCTACTAAAAAAGCTTAATACGTAATTTCCTAAAACAACTACAACAACCAGCATTACACTCCCACAACACACACACCCACACAAGTACGAACATTTACCGTTACTTTTCACGTACACACACATACACTGCACCTCTCTTTCTCTTTGGCTATTGCGTTTTAGATTATTGCTCAGCACGTTTTTTGCGTAGACACAAAACTATTTATGCTAACGGTAAGATACGAACCTCTCACACACCACACACACACACCTCCCTCACTCCCACTCACTTACGATAAATAAAAAACAAAAAAAAAGAAGAAGAAAACGACAAAAAGACACGAGAAAACTTTTTTTTTGGTCTTAAGAAGCAAGCAAGGCGAATTTCTAATGGCAAGGACAAAGAAAAACACACACATAAGGACTTCTAATAAGTGTTTATATACAAATATATATATATGTGTATATATGTATATGTATATATACATACATATGTATACAATATAAAACAACAAGAAAAAAAGAGCATAATTTTTTGTCATAATGCAAAATATTTGTGTGCAAAAACCAATTTTTGATGTAACAAAAAAAGAAAAATCAGAAAACCGAAAGACAGGACAAAAAGAGAGCGATAAATTGGAGAGTAAAGTAGGCGAAAAAGAAAGCTCTTCAGATTTTTCCCCAAGCTTAGTTGTTTTCCCTTCAATCAGATCCATTTCTTCATTTCTTTTTTAGCCCGAATAACTTTTTTCTAACTCAAATCTTTTAGCTGCCATTTCTAATGAGAAACCGAGAAAAATATTAATAATAGAAAAGAACTAGCTTAAAACTTAGTTTATAATCTGTTTACTTCGATTTATTTGTCTATTCTACTTTGTCTAATTTAAATTTACTCGTTACTCGTTATTTGTTTTTTTTTTGTGCAAGAAACCAAGATTACTTAAGTTTTTTGTAAGAGATTAGTGAATTATGTGAGGTGAAGCGATAAAAAGCATCGCTAAATTGTGGAGCTATGGTGGCAATTTCAAGTAACAATACGAGTAAGAAATGAGAATGCAAAAAAAATAAAAAAATAATAAAAATACAAATAAAAACACAAAAAACCAAAATGAGATCTTCAATGTGAAATAAAAGTACTTCTTTGAAACCAGGGCTGCGTTTCGGTTGGGCGGGAGGCTGACCCTTTCAGGCAGACAATGGTAAAAATTTGGTATTTTTGATAGCTGAAAATTAACAGTTAATAAAACTATTTAAGCTCTCTTGGTTTAATACAATAATTTATTAAACACTATTTATTACATCAGAAAAAATGGCTTACGAATGAAAAGCTGGGGAAAAATGGTAGAAAACGGTCGATTCAAAATTAAGTGTTGTAAAATGCCCTGAAACAATATACTATTAAATAAGGGAAAACTTATAAATATATAATAAAAACAAAGAACTTGTTAAATTTAAATTGAAACATTCATTTTATAAAAAAAGTAACAGCTTAAATTTAGTTTTGTTATTCCAATAATCAAGCTGTAATCAGTTTTAGTATATTTCGCACGGCCATACTGCTGGTATTTGCTCGCTTACGGCACCAGGGTCACATCATAGTTGTGCAATATAGAAGTTGATAAACTCGCTGCTTTTTTTTTAATTGTTTAACTTACAACGACGCCCGGCGGTGCGACCGAGACAGCAGATAGCGTGTGGCAGCTCCAGCGTGCGAATCTTAAAGCCCAGATATATAATATTATAGTTCGATTTAGCTAAAGAGCCCTCGATATAACCCTCGATTTTCAGCGAAAATGTTGCGCACTCTGTCACGCGTTAGCGAATTGCCAATTATTGTTAAGCAACTGCAAAAAGTACGTAATACCGCAACAAATCTCACCCACTAACATTTTTAATTGTTGTCACTAATTTAACAACAACAAAAACACACACACTACCAACTACGAACCCAACCAACCAACCAACAACAACAACGTCCATTTATAAAACCAAAACAAAAAGCGAGCAATCACAATCAGCAGCAGCCACAGCAACAACGTCAACGGGAAGAGACATAACAACAACAACAGCAACAACAACAACAAGAATGGAATGCAACATTGCAGATATTCATCGTCGTTTTTCGGTTTATTCCAGAATGCAGCACAGGCTGGCGTTTCGAAAACCAACAATTATGCCACGGAAGCCACCGTTAAAGTGAATCGGGTAAGTAAATCTGTATATTATCTATACAGAAAAATACCAGAAAGTCTTTTTAAAGGATTACATAATGCGCTTTCTGCTCTGACAGATAGCAACTGTTAACTTGACATGCGTGCGTGTGTGTGTGAGCGAGCAGGTGCACAGGGTTGCATTTATGCCGGTCAAGTTAATTTTGAAATGACAAGGTCACGCAGTCTGCGATCTGTTGTCGACATCTCTCTTTTTTGTGTTTTTTGCGTGGCCGCCGCGTGACTGTTCACGCACAAAAAGAAATCATAAAAGCAGTTATCAGCAACACGATCGGTGATTTTTCCTTTACCTCGCTCACTCTCTCTGTCTGTCTGTCTGTTTTTCTGTCAGTCTCTCTCTGTTTACGTTAATTCTCACGCCATAAATGTTGCCATAAATCAAAATACGGTTATAAATCAAGGTTTGATTATAAATCAGCTGTTTTTATAGGATCTACAGGATAATCAGCTGTTTTATTTGATTTAAAAGTAGTTCAATTCAAACGGTGAACCATAAACCGTTATAATTTTGACATCGCTTACCGTTAGTTTTGATTTTTGACAGATGTTCGTCCTTGAAAAATTTAATATTGAAATAAAATAATATTTTTTATGTTATAACTAAAACTAAACTGAATATATAATAACTTAAATATGCGAAAAAAGTCAAAATAAATATAAAATCCTTCCAAATCTTGTTTAAATTTCGTACTTATAACCCCAATGACTGGTATTTATCAGCGACGATCTATAGATTTTGTGTTTCTTCCCCCATTTCACCCAGAAAATACCTTTCTTATTTAAAAATTATCTAATTCCAACCTAACTCTGCCCTTTCCAGCCCTTCAAGCTGCATCGTTTGGACGAGGGACCCGCCACGGAAGTGAAACTGACCAAGGATGAGGCCCTCAGGTACTACACACAGATGCAAACGATCCGAAGACTGGAAACGGCTGCCGGCAATCTGTACAAGGAGAAGATCATCCGTGGCTTCTGTCACCTGTACTCTGGCCAGGAGGCCTGTGCCGTCGGCATGAAGGCGGCCATGCGGGATGTGGATAATATTATTTCGGCATACCGTGTCCATGGCTGGACCTACCTGATGGGCGTCTCACCGAACGGCGTGCTGGCCGAGTTGACCGGCGTCCAGGGTGGCTGTGCCCGTGGCAAGGGCGGCTCCATGCACATGTACTCACCAAATTTCTATGGCGGCAATGGCATCGTTGGCGCCCAAGTTCCCCTGGGAACTGGCGTCGGCCTGGCCTGCAAATACAAGGGCAACGGCGGCATGTGCCTGGCCCTGTACGGCGATGGTGCAGCCAACCAGGGTCAAGTGTTTGAGGCCTACAACATGGCCTACCTGTGGAAGCTACCAGTGATCTTTGTCTGCGAGAACAACAATTACGGTGGGTGAAAGGAGATTTTAAGTTCTATGATCGTTTCTTTATTAATACAAATATTTATGACAGCCATGGGCACCAGCACGGAGCGTGCGTCCTGCAACACGGACTACTATACGCGCGGCGATGCCTTGCCCGGTATCTGGGTGGATGGCATGGATGTGCTGGCCGTGCGCAGTGCCACCGAGTTTGCCATTAACTATGTGAACACCGTGGGACCGCTGGTGATGGAGACTAACACATACCGCTACTCTGGTCACTCGATGTCCGATCCGGGCACCTCTTACCGTACCCGCGAGGAGATCCAGGAGGTTCGCCAGAAGCGTGACCCCATTACCTCCTTCAAGGAGCTGTGCATCGAGCTGGGACTGCTGTCCGCCGATGAGATCAAGGTGGATTTGAAGGATTTCAATGAATATCTCAACATAATATTATAATTGATTTATTTTTTGTTTAGGCCATTGATCTGAAGGTGCGCAAGGAGATCGACGAGGCCACCGCCTTTGCCAAGACCGATGCCGAGCTGGGCGTCAGTCATCTCTGGACGGACGTCTACTCCAACTGCCTGGAGACCAAGCTGCGCGGCACCATCTCCTACAATCTGGATCACATCCAGGAGCGCAAGGGTGTCAATCACTAAACGAATTCGATTCGGGAACTCACACACACAAGACCCACAACATTTAAACACCAAGAAACCCGTAAACAAAGGCCCCCTCTACGCAAAGACAGACCCACAGACAGACATAGGACATAGGACACACACAGCCACAAAGACAGCAGACCACACAGACACTTAGACACAAGCGAAATCTCTAGCTATTAAGCCGAATGTTTAAAAGAAAATAGGATGAGAAAACCGATATGGATACGGATGATGGATAATGAGGAGCATCCATCCCCACGTAGTCAACCCACGAAGCTTAGCTAAACGGAGGAGCACAGTCCAACCACATTGTAGCGTAGCCACAACCACATAACTCACTGGGGAACTGCATTGGATATTATATTACGAACGTGTTCAATAATGGATAAAGCGAGGTGTAAATTGTTGAAAATATATAAAATACCTAGAAAAATTAACCAACTAATTGTGTTTTCTTGTTTATTTTTAAGATTTAAAGCAGGGTTGATTTGTATTTTGCAAAAATCCTTTGTAAATTTTGCACTATTCTCCTTCTCTTTCTGTTTTAAGATTTACCTTTGCCATCTCTCTCTAGTTGACTTGATTTACCTGTCGTTTTGGAGCAAAGACCGATGGAGACAGAAGGGAGAGCCGCGGCAGAAAAGAAGGTGGAGCTGGAGGACTTTTACGGAAGGTAGAACCCTAGATCGGTGGTGTTTTGGGCTATAATCTGGAACACATTCCAGTGGTCAGTGTGTATCTAAACAAGCCCATGAGGACACTTCTTAGCGAGAGTAATGCTCGCTTGGACTAATACCAAGGCCAAGGAAAAGCCTAAGCCTGGTCTGAACGGAAAGACTGTGACCCAGGCAGGAAAACTCAAGAACATCGAGGTTATAAAGGCCAAGGTCAAGGCCGAGGCTGAGGCTGAACCGAAAAAGCATAAAATCCAGGAGTAAAAGCTTCATCTAACAGCTAGGACCTGACCTAAAGTAATAATATCCTTCGCCCAAGCTTGGTATCAGTGAAAGCTTTCTTTAGTCAGGTCCCAAACAAGTGTAAAAATACATTTAAATTAAGTTTGAATTGTATAATTTAATAATTATTCACTTAGACATTTTTTCGTTTTTCCTATAAAAAAAAAGATATTAATATAATGAATATTTATCTGTAAAATATATAAAAAATGTGTTCTGAATAAAAAATAAATACCAAAAAATGTCTAAGAGAAAGTTAAGGAATTTACATAAATTAAAAATAATTTAAAGGCATTTTACAATGCTGCTTAAAATGCTGCTTAGATATGAAGATAAACTTTTGACAATATTTTTATGATTATTGTTTTTATTTATGTAAATTTATAAATAGCTTTGACTATACTATGATTTAAGGAACATTATTTCTTAATATTTAATATTTACCAAGATTTCTTGCTAACATTTTATTTTACGCCGAAAGTTTTATGTCGAAAGTTGTGTTGACGGTGAAAAGCTAAGTAAGGCAAGGTGCAAAAGCTTCTTTAAATTATGTCTCCTCAAAATACACTGGAAAAAAATTAGACTTGTAACAAAGAAATATTTAAATGTGTATTTATAGTCAAATAGATAAATATTTCGATTTATGTAAAAGTTTTTTATTTATTTTAATATAACACAACAAAAGTCTATATAAATCGATGTGATTTTGTATTTACTTCTGTACACAAAGAGTTCTTAGGTTTTTTTTTTAATTTATGATAAGTTTTATTTTTAATATAATTAAAAATTGAAGTAAAGACTTTTTGCTAAAACTAAAATGTGTAAATATTATATGTAAGGAATATTTGTATATGTAAATTGTTTTTTTATTTTTCTACTTCAGTTTAGCATAAGTACTCAACTTTAAATATATATATTATAATATTATTTAATATTTAATTAAAAATTATTTGTTGTGTACTAAAATCACATCTGGCTATTTTGTATTTATTTTTTGCATTTTTTATTTTATCAATTTGAATCTATCAATAAAATTCTACATTTAAAATATGTTTGATTTATATTTAAAAATTTATTTAAAATACACATGATATATTTAAATTGATAAAATATAAAATATGAAAAAAATTAATATTAAAAAGACTTGTATATAATATTTTTATAATATTTTTTTGTGCACTATATACACATATGGTTATTTTTTATTTATTTTTGTATTACATTTTATTAATTTAAATCCATCATTAAATACTACATTTAGTATATAGTAAAATAGTATTAAATATTTCTTAAAAACTTTTTTTTGGTGTACTGAAAGCTCTCCCACAGCCACCTGTAAGAGATCTCTCCTCGTTCTCCTCCGCGTTAATCGAGCTGATCGGCAAAGATATGGACGGAGCCCCCGTCCATTTATCACTCGGTTAAATGGCGACCGTGGTAGTATCCCATGTGTGTGTGTGTGTGTGTGGTGGTGATGATGATTCTGCGGGGCCCACGCGCACCACACGCCCGTGTGTCGCGACGCCGCGTATATAGCATATATCCGACGATCCGCTG
Source organism: Drosophila seguyi (assembly GCA_008042675.1). Lineage (NCBI taxonomy): Eukaryota > Metazoa > Arthropoda > Insecta > Diptera > Drosophilidae > Drosophila > Drosophila seguyi. The sequence goes on from VNJU01003264.1 coordinate 7,205, forward strand.
TGCCGCCGTGTATCCCATCGTGGCTTCAGTCTCCTCGCGATGCTCTGGCGTTGATCTTCGCCGATCTTCAGAACCGAACCGATCCGAACCGATCTTCACGTGCATTCGCTTTCCTTTCGGGGCCTCGTTCTCTTCGGATTTTTAATTATATCGAAAGTGTGTGTGTGTTTTGTAATTAATATAAATATAATATAATTTTTTTTATTAATTTTATTTTATGTGAAGTGCAAAATATGGGAAAATGTGTTTTAGATAAATCTCAGTGGACCTTGAATTTAGTTGGGAAATAAATGTTTAAAAGGAAAATTACCATGAAAATGAAAATAACATGTGAAAAATTCATTAAATAATAAAGTAAACAACTTAAAACAGAGAAAAAAACTGTCATAATATATTTAATTATAAACTGAAAGCATTTCAATCTAAACTAAATAAATTGGATTTTAATTTTAGATTTTTGTTTTTACAGATTTATTTAGAATCAAAAATATATTTAATTCTCATAATTGCAATAATTCCCTTTATAGTTATACACTTTTTGTTAAGACTTTATTTTTTTAGAAAAGTCCAACGGCAACTGTCAAACGATTTTCCACAATTTTCATTTGTTTTCTCTCAATTTCTATCTGTTGTTGTTTGTGTTTTATTTTAGTTTTTATATTATATTTGCCGCTTTGTTTGGTTTCATGCTGGGACATACTTAGCCACACACGAAAATTTGTGAGAGCATTTTTCTTTTGCTTTTTAAGTTTTTCTTTCAATTTTCTATTATTTGAGTTCCTTTTTGTTCTGGTTTTGCGGCATAAAAATAGTGCAAAATATATAACTCATGGCATTTTCTCTGCATATTTCTCAGTTTTTTTTTAAATTGTTGACAATTGTGATAAATCATTAAAAAAAAGTGAAACAGAGGGAAATAACTGCATAAATATGGCAAATTTTCAAATAAAAAGTGATAAAAATGTACATTCATATAAATAAAACTCAACGGGCAAAGGAGGAATGTTAATTATGGATAACCTGGTCTAAAATAAATAAATGAATAAATAAATAAAAAAGCAAAAACAAAAAAACAAAAACCAGAAAGTCAACTAAATAAAATAAAACAAAATATTAAAGCAGATCGAGGAAATAATTCCAGGTATGAATTTCAAATGTTTGTATTATCAATTAAAAATATAATAAGTATATATTTAATATTTATAAATTAGAATATTTCTCAGCTTATTTTAATATAATAGTAATTATAGATTTTATAAAGTTTCTTTTATATATTTCTATAAATGAGGTATTTTCGGGTTTTAAACAGTTTATTAAATTTATTTAAACATAAATAATATTCACAATAGTTAAGCAAAATTATAATGTAAGATTTTAAAATATATCCCAATTTATTTGTATATTTATTTTTACATGTACATTTTCTTCTTTTAAATATTTAAATATTTTAAAATCCTCATCAATTTATTTGATTAAAATAGAACTTTTACTTTATACAAATATTTTCTAAATAATTTCATTATGAAATTAATATTAATAGTAATTACTTATTTTGCAATACCTTACTTAATTTATTTAATAATACTAAAAATTTTACATTTTCATAAATGGGTTAATCTATTTTGTTATTTCTTCGTCAAAGTAATTTTATTATATTTAAAAAAAGTAATAATTCAAAAATCTCTAATATCTGGAATTATCCAGCTGTTTTAAAATCTAAAATATTAATCAAATATTTTATTATTATTTCAGAATAAACTCAAAATTAAACTCTAAATAAATTATTCATTGACTTGCAAATTTATAGAAATAACTCTGCTCAGCTCATGGCAATTTTAAATAATTTGTATTCAACTCTAAATAATTATTATTTATTTAGGAATACTTATTGAATTATTTATTTATATTTTTTTCATACTTTGTGAAGTCTCTCTTTCACCTACCATGGAGAGCTGATCAAATACACTCAAAAATCAATTGAATTGTTTTTTCTACGCTCTTCAAGTGACACACTTGAGCTGAAATTTGTATCTTGAGAGATCATTCAGGAGCAGCATCTCGGCAAATATATGCACGTACGTACACGTATTTATATAGACAGGTATATATAGAGAGGAGATGATCCAGGGCCAAGTCGAGTGGCATTTTTTGTTCAGTATTTCCGCTACATTTGCATAGTCGGCGGCGGCGGTGGCGGTTAGGGTAAGGTGAACTGAGAAATGGAGAATCCAAAGCAATCCCAAATATTGACCAGCGATCATCATTACAATTTCATTTTAAATTCCACTTACAAATTTAAATTTAAATTCCATTTCCATCTCCATATCCCCCTCTCCAAAAGCGGCCCACATGTGATGTTAGGCGTAAGGAGTCCATGGCACACATGGCGTATACTCAACGGCAATTGCGCCAGACAGCCAGCAAGAAGCTAATCCCGCATCTAATAAATATAATCAAAATTGCTCGCTCCCCGTCTCCAAGACACCAATTGAATAATTGAACAATCTAACGCTTGCCGGGGTCGTCTTTTTTTTGCTTTTATTTTTATTTTATTCTGCTTTTGCTTCACTTTTGCTTGAAAGAAGATCTATTCATACATTTTGGGGTTTTTTTTTTTGCCGAAGTCGGAAGAGCGTGGTGTGGCGGCTTGATCTTGGAATGTAGATCAAGGTGCAGGGGCAGACCCAGTTTTGGGATGATTTAAGGCAATTTACATGAAATAATTATGCCGGAGAAGACAATTTATTAAAATAAAATTTATTAAAATAAAATTTACTAAAATAAATTTTGTTTGCTTTTGTTTTTTTATATAAAATTCTATATATTATTTGTAAGATTAGAAACTTGCAGGATACCGGGTTTATATAAAAATTTAGTGTGACCAGAGAGAGATGCAACATTAAAATACTGAAAATATAAAAGCAAAG
>VNJU01003266.1:0-58337 GCA_008042675.1 Drosophila seguyi
ATATAGCCATGTCTGTCTGTCCGTCTGTCCGTCTGTCCGTCTGTCCGTCTGTCCGTCTGTCCGTCTGTCCGTCTGTCCGTCTGTATGAACGCCTAGATCTCAGCAACTACAAGAGCTAGAGCCACCAAATTCGCTATGTAGGTCGGAATGTTTTGCACGCAGATCCCTCCCACTCCCCCGCAAATCAATAAAAAACGTTTTGCAGCCACAAATATTACCATAGATATTTTTTTTTGTGCATAGGCATGCATATGTAGTACATGTATCAATACCGAAAATCTGGTAAAGATCGGATAAAAAACACAAAAGTTATTTACTTATCAGTTTGTTATCATTTTGGCAGCTAGCAACAGGAGCTTCCCAAAAAACAACAACAAAACTAATGAGCGCGAGAAACTAACTCCCGTGCGCAAGAAAGAGAGGGTTATCTCTGTCTCTGTCTTGCACACGCAAGTGCATGAGATGGTGGTGGTTTTGAAAAGAGCGAGTTTGTTTACATTTCTCTAATAGGCAAAAGTCGCGATCAGCTGATTTTTGTTTATCGTTGTCAAAGCCATGACAAAGAAGAAGCGTAAAAAGGATGAGAGCAACCAAATGGCTAGAAAGGTACAGAGATAGAACTGAACCAATGGATAGAAGGAGATAGCATGGCATGCTGTATTTTTATACAGGGTATATAACAGTCGTTCACGAACGACTGTAGCTTTCTTACTTGTTCACTTTACATTATGTTATGAGCACACAAAATGGGTGTGATAAAAACTTCGGTTAATCACTCTACATAACTCTATATATATCATGTATAAAATGTAATAAATTTCTTAGCAATATATTTAATTTGAGATTTTATTTTATACAACAGAATAGAAGCTTGAAGCTTAACTAATCACAAAGCCATTGCAACAAATGAAAGATCTCAAAAAATATTGAAAATGAAATTTTTAATATTATTGTTATTATTTATTATTGTTTCAAAAGGTCTAAGAAATAAAGAAAAAATAATTTTTTGTTAAAATGTATATTAAGGTTCAAAAGATCTAAATGTATTACGATCGATGGATTTTAAAAGCAAAATAAAAGAGAACTTAAGAATTCCCTTGAAGAAAGAAACGATAAACATTGACAGCTCGTAAAAATGTTTACTTTTCCTTTTAATAAAAAGACTTATCAGTTTCCCTGTTGATATATATGTGTGAAACAATAAATAAGAAATATATTTTTATATGTTTTCTTTTCTATATATCTTCTCTTACGAAAAGAAAACCCTCCAGCTAAACCCTCCACGAGGGCAATGTCACACATTATCCAGGACAACATATTCAGAAAACTTTTCTTAAAAAGAGAAAAAATGTATCGTCTTGAAGTTTTACAACCGCTAATTAAATTTGTAAAACCATATAAACAATACCAACATATGTATTATATATAATAATTTTTAAACAATGTGGGTGAGCAAAGATTAAAAGATAAGCAATTGTAAGTGAGCTTATTTACTTTTCTATAAATGTGTGGACGAGATAAGCGGTGTTATTTATAGATTGTTTACAAAACGGTATTACTTGGAAAGCGGGGCTTCCCCTTGATCTCCAAAGGAGAAATAAAGAGCACAAAGTCTAGCTAGCAACCTCTTTTACGTATTAAGATTCGTATGTAGTACTATGTACATATGTAACTCACCTTTTCCGGTTTTCAATCAGCTAAAACTGAAAAGAAATCCCCATTCCAGCTATCAGCTAGATGTTGACCCCGTGACACGATTGAAACCCATCAGTTCATCTTTTGCTTCATTTAATATCACATTTTTTCAAACGAATCGTAATTCTAGCTAAATCGAATATGCCACACATAAAAAGGGAAGGAGAAAGAGAATCTACGCTAGAATATCAAGTCGATCTAATCCGTCCGGATCTTATACTATTCACGACCAATGAGTCCAGTTGCTGAAGCTTTGGTACAGGGCATCCGCCTTGTATGTGGTGAGAGTGGGCTCCAGGGTGCTGGCCGCCGTCATCCGGTAGCTGGGAGCGATCTTGCCCAGAGCCACGCCCTTCTCCAGCAGAAGGCGGGTGACGCTAAGCTGCTTGGCCGAGGGCTTTCGCGTTTGAAAGGATCCGATGAAGGCCAGGCTCAGGCTTCGCGAGTTGTAGCCAGCCATGTGGGCGCCCACTTGATCCCAGCCTCGGCCCACATAGACATTGCCGTCGCCGCCAATGAGGAAGTTGAACACGATGTCGTCCTCCTGCACCGACTCAATGTCGAAGCTCTGGCGAAGTCGCACCCGGAAGACGCACGCAGCCTGCGTGGTGCAGTTGTCCGAATTTGTGGGCATCACGATCACCAAACCCACGGGTAGCTCCAGATCCGGAATTTTCTTCTGCGGCGGCTGGGCAAGCCACACTTGGCGGTCCACGAAGCGCAGGACTAAGCCGCCCCCAATGTTGTCCCGATCTGTGGATTATTTAAGAAATTATTAGTTAAAAAAATTAACTTCAAATTGTAAAACATATTAGCAGGGGTATGGGTGAAAGCAGCATAGGTTTAGTACAATGGTTTGACAAGTTATTTGATTTTTAAATTAAGTATTTATATTTTAAGCCATGCAGAACTACAAACATTTATATTTTTTAAAGTTTCCTTAAGCTAGGGTTACTCCTAATAAGTTAAGACCAATTACTGAACACCCGAACACCCACAAAACCAAAAATATTGAAAAAGTTTGTTAGTCAATTATATGATGATATTAGATATTTAAACCACAAAATTTGTTCTATTTTCTCCGTCTTTTGGCACCTTTATTAAACCTTAATTTAATTATTTCATAAATATCTATTCTGTCATATGAAGTCTGGGTCCTATTCTTGTAAAGTTGTGCCAGTGCGGCCATGTCTGTATGATCCGGAACAGCTCCTCGCCTGGCATTAGGGTACCCGTTAGCTGACGATGCCCAAGGAGCTGGTAATCCGGCTTTAATTTCTTCAGGCGCACTCCCTGCTCGATGAGGAGTTGGCAGGCCTCCAGGGATTTCTGGGATGGCACAATCCGGCGAAAGTTGCCGATGAAGCTAATACCGATGCTATTATTATTATTGTCCCGCGTGTGGGCGCCCTCGATGTCCCATCCCCGCCCCTCGTAAATCCGCCCATCGCCGCCCACCAGGAAATTGTACCCCATTTGGGGCCAGTTGAAGGTGTCCATGTGCCGGCTCTGGATTACTCGGGCCCAATACGAACACGATTCCTGGACAAGAGGAACGTAGGATTCTTGAGGGTAAGGATAGCATATAAAAACTCACTCTAGTCTCACAAACATCTGGCGGAGAATCGGAGATGATTACCCTGGGAACTGGGAGCTTCAGGGGCGTTAGTGTGCCTCTGGTGGGCATTCCACCCCAGCTCCTAATACCGATTATCACCAGCTTGCCATCAACACGAACCTCGGAATCGTCGGCTGGATCAAGAAGAGCTCAGTGAGTTACGGAGGATTCGGAGGAATGCAAACCATTTCAGAAATAAAATGTAAAATTATTTATATTTTCATTATTAATTTGCATTCCCTTATCAAAAGTTCCCTTCAATTCATACATACTTGTGCGTATTAGCTCGATATTCCAGTCAACTCAACTTAGGAACAACCTGGAACACTTTCTTGCTTCTTTTTGAAAACTGAAAGCCACGGGAGTGATGAGGGTAAAAGTGCGAAAAATGAAATCAAATGAAGTGCAATTCTTGGTCATTATTCTACAGACTCTCTTTACTACATACAATTTATATAATAATATAATACAATGTGACTTATTTAATCTCGTGCGACCAGTGCGGCCACGTCTGGATTATCTTGTAGAGCATCTCCCCGGGACTCTCGGTGGCGCTCAGCTGCCGATGACCATAGAGCTTGTAGTTGGGATCCAACTTCTTGAGTCGCACACCCTCCTCAATTAGGAGCTGACAGGCCTTAAGCTGCCGGTCCTCAGGCTTCTCTTTAGTGTAGGTTCCCAGGAAGGATATCCCTATGCTATTGTGATTGTAGCCCTTGGTGTGGGCCCCAAGCAAGTCCCAGCCACGGCCCTCGTACACACGCCCGTCGCCTCCCACCATGAAGTTGTAGCCGACGTGGCTCCAGTTCCAGCTGTCCATGTGAAACGACTGGACCACCTGAGCCCGCGATGAACAGATCTCCTTAGATGGGGAAGGGACATTTAATTACCAAGTCACGTGTGAGTGGACAGCAAATTGATTATATTGTTCATTTGTTCACTGGGTTCACTGAGTGAGAAAGTGTGCATTTGTTTTCTTGTTCATTTAATTAGTGAGAGTTACTGTTCACTACGTTAATTAGTGTTCATTTCTTCTCTGAAAGAGCAGATGTTCATTTGTTCACTGAGTGAACCAGATAGGACCCAAAGTATGTCCGTGTGAGAGTGAAAAAGGGCTGTACTCACCAGTGAATCGCAGCCATAGGCAGCGGTGTGCGAGATAATCACTCGTTGTGCCGGCAGTTCCAGCGGAAGGATCTTTTCCTTGGCCGGTCGGCCGCCCCACTGGGCGACCTTAACGATGACCAGAGAGCCATTATTGATGACATCCTCGTCTATATGAATAGTTTTTGGGTTAGCATAGCTTAAAAGCCCTCAAAACAATGGTAGTGTTTAACGTAAAATGGCTATACACAAGATTTTTTTAAGGAAATAACATCTAAAGAAGTTCATCGTAGTCTTTAAAATTATTACTTTTTCTGTTTCTAAAGTTTACTGTTGACAAAAAACTGTATAAAGAAATATTTTATGGTGATTATGATTTGTGCATAAGAAATTTAAATGCAGATTTATAATTTATACTGAAAGCTCTTCTATAGTATAACGATCACAGAAATAGATAATTTAAATCTATTTTCTTAAATTCGTAAGAGTATTATAAAAATAGCTGTGTTCAATTTATGCGATTTTTTTATAAGTATATTGACACTACTATTATTTTAAACGCAAGAGCAGTTCTGATGCTCGATTCACTGGCATATTCCATTCAATTGAACTTAAGGCCACATTTTTGATTTATGTTTCACTTCACAACACTGCACGACAGTGATCAGAAACGCGCAACTCGGGTAGCCAGAGGATGAATGTACCGACACAAACAACACATAAATATGCTTGGTTATATACAGGATGAGATTATAAATGGGTTATATATTACATACATGCAGTATTTGCGGGGAGATGAGATGGATGGGTTAAAGCACGATCGCCAATTCGATTTTTGGTTAGTTGAAAGCACTCGCACACTACTGAGTGGGGGACAAAACTGTACCTATTGTTGAATTGATTGGAATATTTTGTCTGGAATCGTCGACATCGCTGAGCTTACTTTGGTTCAACGTCGAGCCGAAGAGGTTTGTGGTGGTGCCCAGCACAATAGCCAGCAGCGTGGTCAGCATTACGAATGCCACCACTATTGCAAAGGCCTTGCGTCCAACAGTGTTCGGCAGGAACGGGCAGATGGGCGGCGTCTGAGCAGGATCGTTAAGTTTTGAGCCTGCAAAATGGGTGTGAAAAAATGGAATATATATTATAGAAATTATTTTGTTCTTATTTTAAATTTAAGTCAAAATCAAGCTTAAAATAGAATAATCCTCATAACAATAAGTTTTAATTATTCCTCGGGTCCGGTTTTGATTCTACTTTTGTCTGGAATATATGGAAATTTACCTTAACTTATTTCGACTTTCTTATTTTATACAAAAGAACATGTATCTTTGGGCGAAACCAATCACAAAAGCCTTTGAAAATACTGAAAGAAATTAATTAAAGTCGAAATGCTTTTAAAAGTCTGAGGTTTCTTCGATAAAGGAAATAAATACAGATTATTAATAATATGTATATTTAAAAGAACTTAGATTCATGTATTTAAAAAGGCTTGAAGAAAGATAATTTAGGTTTAGTTGTATATTAACAGAATTTAAAAATATTTATCAGTTTAAAAAATCGTATGTAATAGACCTAAACTATATTGCTAGTAGAATTAGCTCGTAATAATGCATGCACCTAAAACTAAAATTTCCTCGTACTTTCCTTTATTTTACTTCTCACTCGTCTATCTAGAACGCGATCGTGCCGTACGTCACACGGCTGCGCCCCTCGGTCGGTTGGGCGGGAGGTAGGCGTGGGACCCGCGCGAAAAAAAAAGAAAAATAAAACATTTTCTTATTTAATATTTTCCCTTACGTTTCTCTAGACCCTGTTCAAGGATCTCCAATCGCTTTTCGTGCTCCCGCAAACACTTCTCCAGCCAGGTGCTCATTTTCGGGACACATTCAGTCCTTCCTAGGCAAATGTCACATTTCCATCTTAAATTTGGCAAAGTATCCAGCATTTTCAATTGATCTTCATTTAAATTAGTGCATTTTCGGTGGCAAAAACGACCACACAGCCCACTATCGCACTCGACTCGGGACGAGGTGTCCACGATTAAATCGTGACATTTTAGGCAAAAATCAAGCGCGTTCTTCGACATTTCGCGTACGCTCTATATGAGCAACTGAAGCCGATCGGCGATACGTGAATTGGGTACTTTTTCCTACCAGTGCGTACTATATATATATATGTACGTATATATACGTTCCTGTTTAACGTTTGCATTTAGCAAGTAATTAAGTACACAAAGGAAAAAAACCCCCACCCACTGGGTGGCAAGCGGAATTTATTTATTTTGGATCCCGGGGAAGCACCTTGTTGGACCTGTGCCTTATGTAATGACAGCGACTAACTAACAGACAGTAACTAAATTTACACCTACTTAAACTCCAATTCGATTCGCATTTCGCTGGTCACCGTTTTAGTTGTGGTAATTGTGAAAATGATTCAAGTAAACAATTGCATGCGGAGGCAGCTGCTGTTGTTTTCCTTTATTTTCTTTAGTATTTACCCGAAGTTTTCGCCAGTTTGATTTACGATCTATAGAACCTTGAACAAATTTTCTTATTTGTGAATGAAATTCTGCTGTTTTTTTTCTTGCCGGGAATATAGATCGTAATCAATCGTAAGGCATTAACATAAAAGAACTGGTTGAACTGCTGTCGATTTTATACCTTGCAGAACATTTTAATCATTGCGCTATAAAAATGGCATTAAATTGAAAAAAATCCCCATTTCTTTGGGAGCTAGAGCTAGAGCTTCCCCTACGGATATGTCGACCTATTTAAATTAATCGCGGAAGCAAATATCACGTATTAACAGTGGGGGTCCCCATAAACTCTAAATTATTTAACTTTTTTCTAAATAAAATATTTTTCTACAATTTCTGCAGTCAAAATAAATAAATATTGATCCTGCCAGTCTACTTATTCGTTTCTTTAATTATTTTGTTAATTTATGAGCTTTTATACAATTTAAATAAATCAGACCTATGGAGCTCACAATTTTGTATAATCTTTCACTTATAACAAATTTGCGATATCATAATTATTTGATAGTTATTAAATATTATCTGGTCTGTTAGCTTGGTTTTATTTATTAAAATTAAATTTGTTGTACCTTGCGAAAGGTGTTCGCCCAATAAAATGCATCTATTTTGTTACTCCAACACATTGTAGTGTTAGATACATATTTGTTCTATGCGTATCTCATAAATTTAAGAGCCCTGGGGGCCATCTGCTTATCCAGCACGGTCGTTAGAAGCGGCCAACCGTCGGGACTGGAACTGCCTGACCGGGTTGGGTAAACACATCGCCACACGCGCTCAGAATCGCCCAATAAAGCAAACAAAATCGAGCCAAGGTAAAGACGGTGCAGGAATGTAAACAAGAGATTAACAAATCGAAAGCGGCAGGAAACATCAGCGAAACAATACATATAACAAGCTAGTACTGGTATTATATAAAAAATATAACTAGAAAAATTAAAGAGATATTGTCAAATCAAATTCATCTTCGTATATTAGGAGAACTAAAATGTTTAGATTGATAAAACATGATATAGCTTTTATATCGTACTGAATAAAGTAACAAAAAATTAACGCTAGTATAAAGGATTTTTAAAGGTTATCGGATTATAATTAGATTAAGTCGATCTACAGCTAAGCTCTACCTTTATACAACGTTTTCATAGTGCACATCTATTTTCGCTTCGCTCTTTTGTTTCATCGGTTTCATCGTCGTGAAGTTTTTACAAGTTTTTGTTGTTGGCTCTTCGATGGATGCGCCGATCTTGGACATATTGGCCCCCGTATCGCCCTCTGATCACATTCGAGATAATGTAGGGTTGTATTGGATGAGCCTGAGATGCCTACATATCAAATCTGATATGAGGGCTTTCATGAAGCAAACTCACCTCGAGTTTCAGTCGTTGGCTCCCGGCCAAAATGCGGAATATTGCTTTAAATCGCTAAAAGTGAATGTGACTCAGAACTCAAGAAAAGGAAAAAACCTTCTGATATGTTTTGTATGTTGCAGACCACGTTCAGGCCACGTACCAAGAGTGGCTGATTTCTTCATGCCCTTGGATCTGCAGGCTATAAACTTCGACCTGGTATCTAATAACGTGTCGTTGGTTTTGGTTTCTACAAATTCTGGAGTTGACCAAAGGTGCCTTTAGCTGTCGTTGCTCCTAAAAAACAAATTTTTGTTTCCCGCTTCGAAATTCGATCTAAAGACCCATTTGAGCAACTAATTGAAGGTTTCTGGTACTGAATTTACTATCTCTCTTACTCTGTCAATTTTAAGCAAAGACGTGATATATCTTCGTTTAAAATTGCACTTGGAAGGAATCTTTCATAGTTCCCCTTCACAAAATGGGTAGTAAATCTAATATCGAAAACTAGAGAGGGATGCGATTCCTAAGCGATTTGCTCTTCTATTTACAGCTCAACTTCAGCACCAATTTCGATCAATAATGTCCCCTCAGAGCATGGCATTATTTCAATTTTTACAAACCTTCTCGAGTTTTGTGCTGTCATTAGAAACGCATTTAAAAACCACCAGCTGCAGCTGAAAAAACGTATACTCTTGGTTTCCCCTGTTTTGCTGACAATTGGATCGCTTCTTACTTATCGAGCCGAACTCAAAGAGTAGCTTTAAAGAGTTCATTTTCTAGCCGTGTCCGTGTAACTTCGGGTGTTTCACAAATGGCCACATCTGCTTGTCCCTTTACACAACGACTTTCCTAATGTGCTTCTTTATTCCCTCGTGGTGATGAACACTGATGATGTAAAACTATGTTTGACACTGACGAATTCAGACTCTAATATCCTTTTCCTAACTGACTTGAACAATAAGCAGTTCCTGTGCATTAAGAAATAGCTGTTTCTCAACAACTCTAAATGTAAATTTATGTAATTATGCCTTACCTCTAAAATATTATTTACAAAAAAATAATATCTCTCACCCGGTGCATTGCCATTGGCCGTCGTTCCTCCGTTGAAGGCGGGATTATCCTGGCCGCCTCCTGGGCCCTCGTCCGGTTTCCATTTGTCCCGGTTGTCGATGAGGAACTGCTGTATCGTGACGGGTCCCTCGTAGAAGTGCTTGTCGCCAAAGGTCACATCCGTGGAATTGGTTAACGCGATGCTACCAATTCCCTGTGTGGCTCCTCCTCCACCTCCGCCCGGTGCTGTGGGCGTGGCCAGGGCGAGATTTCCATTGAGGATCTGCTTGGCCACGACGCCCGCCTCCAAGGGCGTGGGCGGTGGTACCTCCGGCTGACTGGGCGTCGCCACCTGGCGACTTAGCACCGTAAGACCTTTATTGAGGTCGCGCAGGTGGGAACTGTGGGGCGGGTAGGTGACCTGGTGACCCAGCTTCTGGACCGTAAAGTCCTCCGGATCGGCCTCCGAATCACTGTCAATACAACTGGAGTCGATGGCATTTTCATCGATGGACACCACCGATATGGTGGTACTCCGTATGGAGACCGTCGGCGAAGACGTTGACTTTCCTCCAGCCTTGGTTACATTCACAGTATGTTCGATGCTGATACGCTTGGCCTCCGTCGCATCCGTGGCACCCTTCTTCTCTTCCGCCTTAGATTGGCTGTGTGGTTCAGCCGCCTCTTTGGTATTCTTATCTGGCCGGAACGACGCCACATTGTCAATCAGTATAACCCCGGAGTCCGTGGACGAGGTGCTGCAGTTTTTGGAGGCGGACAGATCGATGGTTCTGCTACTGGGATATTGATTCATTTCCTTTTCATTGCCGATCAAATGCATGTCGAATCCGTCACGTAAGCCCGATCTATGGATCTTCCGATGAATATAGTAGCTGACTTTTGTGTTGGCCTTCCCACTTAGCAGATTGGATATAACATTTTCGCCGGAATAAGCACTTTTGATGGCAGGTCGGCTGTCTGGGCGCAGCTCTGGCAAATATCACATCATGAGCACATCTGCAAATAACTTTTTGATAATTAAGTTCTTGATAAGCAGAGTGGGTGAAACGATAAACGCGACAAAGTCTTTGTTTTCTGGGATTATTTGTTGGAATATATACTAGGTTAAGTAAAAAGTTCGTTGGTTTTTTTTTTATTAATATGATAATTTTGAGTATCTTTTGAAGAACAGAAGCCTTTATATCACTGATTCTACTTGGGAGATAAACCAGTACAGACTGCATTTATATTATTTATCACTTGCTTTATCACTTCACTAATTACAAATGTTTTCTATAGTCTTTTTATTGCCAGTCTCCTTGCGATTTTTTCGTATAATCAACGCTTTTAGTTCATGTATACACGATGGCTGATAAGCTCGCGATTGCCCGAGGGCCTGTCTATAGAGTTCAGTTTTTCAGATTTCAAAAGCGTATAAAGAGCTACTGCCGTTCGTATAATTAAGCTATACGGGTTTTTGCACAGTACATATTGTATACCCCTCAATTCGATTCATAAAGTTGGTCAATAAGCGGCGAGACTCTCACGAAAGCGAGGCTTATGCAAATTAGCCACAATCGTTGACGTAGTAAATTGCCTTAAGTGGATTCCGAGAAACACAATACACACACTTGCCTTCTACTAGTAGGGTATTTATTTATTTATTTTTCGTTTATGTAGTTGAGAGTTCAAATCATATTTGGTGAGGGTTTCTTTTTCATATTTTTGGTAAACGTGTAACCATTCATGTGTACAAATATTATGATCTTGGGTTGAAAATATATACGTTTGAACTACTTTAAGAGTATTCATTTAAAACTTGTACTTTTCTGGTGAGAGGTAATAAAAATGTTCACTTAAAAATACCTCATAACTTATTGTCTTAGTTTTATTTATTGATATTTATTAAGTAATTTATTAGAGGTAATACAAATTTGCACTTAAAAATACCTGATAACTTATTATGTCTTAGTTTTATTTATTGACATTTATTAAGTTTGATCTCACAACGATAAGGTAAAGAAGAGTTATTTAACTTGGGACTTTCCAAAATATTCTTTTAGCAACCAGCTCTATTTTAAAGAACATTGAAGATTCTTTAGTTTAAGGAATTGGTAAATTATTATATGATCTCTACATTTTCTATTTAATAAAATAATACCAAAATAATAAAAATAATAATAATCTTGGGATATTTGTATTTATGAAAATAGCTAGCTAAAATCCTAAAATACTTCCTTATTTATGTTCTGCAAAGAAAAATTTTTGAAAATCACAGATTTGTGCCGAAAGCCTCTAGCATATTTTCTTAGCTTATAAAATGCAAACATTGATGTTCTTTGCTTATAAAGAATACTTTCAAGTCATGATTACATATCGAAACCCTCTCCTCTATGCTTTATTTTGGACATGACGTCTCGACTGAAGTTGCCAAAGACAGTAACTCTTTTTCATGGAATTCGCAGAACCCTGATAAAACCCAGTGTGTGTACCCAAAACAATATCAAAGGGGGGCGTCCGGGGCTCTGACTTTCTATATACATTTAGTATATCGATGTGCTGGAGTTGGCACAGAGCGCGCCCGCTCTGAGATAACACACATACGACGAGTGGAAACCCAGAACGAACACAGAATTCCGAGCACTGAACAACGACAATGGCTACAAATGAGGTACGGAAGGCACCGAATGGCACTCGGAGTTCGCTGAGCGCACCAATACATGCTCAGTCAGGGCGGCCATTGTCATCCCCGCACACACACACACAGGCAGACGGGAGCGCGAGTCTTTGTTAACAGAGCTTCGCGAGAGATAATTATTACCAGGTCTTGTGTTTAACGTGTTTTCAAAATTATCATTAAATATGTGATGTGCCTATGTGCAAATTAATTGATTTCCGAACGTGTTTCGATCGCTTTTGATTTTGTTTCCAGGAAATTTGTGCCTTTTTCGTTATTATTTACATTTCCTTCAGGCTCTTTCTCACAGTTAACAAATTTTTGTATCGTTCTCTATTAACATTGCTCGGCTTAAAAGGTGCTTGAAAACGTAAATTAGTCTTCGCTTAAATGGTTAGTTTATAAACCACAATGGTAATTTAGGGTGTGTTACTATTTTATGGCCACTTTTCTTTATTTCTTTATTTTTTTACGCACTTAAATTCGCCGACGATCCCGTTGCAGCACGTAAATATTTGAGCGCGTATACTGTATGTGCGAAACTTGAAAGTTTTTATTGTGTTTTTTTTTTTTTCTGTTTTATTCCCGCCAATTCAAAATCAGTGAGCAGCGGCGCGTTCGAGTGTCTCTGATCAACTGAGCGGCGATCAGATCGAAGCGGTCTGAAAACCCGGAGCCTCTCTGAACGACGACGGCGTGTGGGAGCGCTCTCTAGAGACAGAGATCGCCGAGCTGAGAGCATTTCGCGAGCGGATTGGTGATTATTATTTAACCAAAGCTGCCCGATTCGAGTCCGATCGATCCTACTGCAGTCGAACTCGATTCAGATTTGCATTTTAACATTAAATGATTTTCATTTGGCGGCTGGAAAACCTTGCCCTCAAAACAGATACGAAAATCTGGTAAAATAATCACATTCTTATCAATTTTGAAATAGAGTTTAAATCCTCAGATCGATTTCTAGTAATCATTTTTATTATAGTTAGTAGTTAGTAGTAATTTTTTAGCGTAAAAAATCAGAAACGTGACTTTCTTACATTTTTGAGAAAAGAGTTTTTAATGTAAAATTAATATTCGTTATTTATTCAGTTATTGCTAATTATTTGCTTAAAATAATTGATAACAAATTTTGATATAAATTTTAATTAAAAACCATTTTAAATTCCTCCCATTTGTAAAACAACATGTTTTATTACAAATAATAAAGGAAATGTTATACCTTAATACAACAAAATAATATAACATTATTATGATTTTCAATAATAAATTAGGAAATATTTTTTTGTAAATATATAAAATCTACAATAATAGAACTTTTATAAAATGTACAGATAAAGTTTCAAATAACTTATCATATGATACTAATATTTTGTAAAATTCATAAACTAAATATTTGTAATTCCGAATTTAAATAATAAATCGTTCATTTTAAAATAAAGGACATCAAAAATAACTATGAATAATAATGAAATATAACAATTTTGTTATAAAAATATTTTATTTTTATGACATTAAAAGTTCTTGATTCTTGATTCTACATCATGTGATCATTTTATAGACAAGGGCAATAAAATAGGTGCGATATGCAAAGCCCAGCATCATAAAAGATCAGTAAAATAAAATATGAATTAATCTAAGAGCTAAAAATAAAAGCTTTGAAAATTACTGATGGAAATTATATTGTTTATTGAATTTATAAGTATGGATACATAAAGTATAGTATATTAAAAAATATACTATGCTTTACAAATTTCTTAAAATTAAGACTTAATCTTAAGCCTCCATTTCTTGTTAAAAGGAACAACTTTTCCTTTAGCTGAAACCAGTTTGTAACGGTGACTCCGATACCAAGAATATCAAAGTATTCCACTAAAGATACCTGCATTTTCAGACCTGCATTAATTCGGTTTTTCCGTGCGTCACAAACCCAACGAACCTGTTCTCAATTTCGGGTTTTTTTTTATAAATATCTTCCAGATATTAGTCAAATTAATAATGATCTTTCTAGCCAACACGCTCCGCGTCTGGAGATCTCCTCTCTCTCACTCTCTCTCAGGTGCTTCAAGTTCTCGCCGTCCACCTCCGGTCCACCTGACGATGACTGTTTGTTTTTGTTTAGTCGTCCAACACCGACAGACACATAGTTGTATATACATACTTATTATTTTTTTATTTGTTCAACCAATAAACAACACAAAAATCTCCGGCTCTCCCTACCGGTACAGCCACTGCAGTGTGGGCAAAAATTGTTGAACATTTTAAATTGCGCTACCATTTCCTAGAATTGTTTTGTTTGTGGCCAGAAATCGGTTTTTGGCCATTTCACATTGTTGTACACACGTTTTTTCATCATCCCAACTCCGGCCATACTTCGGTTTGACCCATTGTAGTTGGGTTGAAAAAATATTTAATGTAATTATAGCCGAGCGCGTTCGGCGATCGGTGATAGTCTTACTATAAAAATATAAAAAATTACGCCCGGGAAACCTTAGTTGATGGAGCATTGTAACGAGCAATAAATTGGCGGAACGAATTTCAGATATGCTTACCCAGAGAGCAAGCTTTTCAAATCCAAGAAATGTGAAACGAAAGTTTAATAAGTTGAAATATAAAATAAAATTATTATATTTTGCTTTCCCTTATCATTTACCTATTTTATATATTCTAAATTCATGTGCTTATTTCAAGTGCCATAAATTATATGACCAAAGTTCAAGTTCAAGCTTAAGTGCCTTTTAATGATGCTAACCTGGCAATAAATTCTTTGTTGACCCATTTTTTAATGCAGAAAATACTCTACTGATTGTGGTAAATCATTTCCGACGAAATATCTTTGCATAAGCAACAAAAATCAATCATTTAGTCTTTTTTTTTTTTCTTGCCATACACCTTCACACACATTTTCCTTCTTTCTTTAATTATTACTAATTATTAGACTTTGCCTGCTTCCTCCGTCCATTCGCATTTGTTTGTTACACGTGCCTGAGTTTTGGCCAAGTTCGTTCCGCAGAGTAAGTATTATTTATTCTTGCCTTAATTAATGAATGGGAGTACTGATTTAAAAAGGGTTTTGTTTGGATTTGATTCCTCGATAAGAGGGGATTTGCCAATGACCTTTACATTTGATTATTTTGCTTGGGAAAGGTCCAAGTAATAGCTTTTTATCGTGTTAATAAATATATCGGGGCAATTTCCAGCAATCTTCTGTGATGGGAAGTACTCTTTCAAACTATATATATTTTCTTTAATATATATTGTATATTAAATAACTTGAAAACCAGATAAATAACAAAGGCAGCCTCCCGACAAGTGAAGTGGATCCATCGATAATGATGTTGTACTTGCGCACGGCCATTGTGATGTACGTATCAGTAGACAGTTAGGGTTAAGAAAATAGTATTTATAGTTTCTAAAAATATACATATCTGATTTAGAAGGATCATTAAGCCGTTACAAAAGCTATCATTCATATTATTGTTAAGTATTTAGGTTAAATAAGTTCTATTATTTCCACCTCTGCTGTCTGTGGTGATGAGTGTTTAATCCAGTCTATAATGCGGTACTGGTACTGATAGCTCTCTCATCAGCGGCTTGGGAATTTCCAGCTTTTTTGAGCGACAGTTGAAAAATAAAACAACTCTCAGAGACATTCAGAGAGCTCGGTTTGCTCTGCTCTATAAATAAATAAAAACCGCCCGCTCTGAACCTGTTTTCTGGGTTCCAAACCCAATCCCCCAGTGTCCCAGCATAACCGATTAAAAGAAAGCCCGTTTCGCCTTAGTATACGTATTAAATATATAATTTGTGCTTGGCTACACTTAGGTGGTAAAAAGTCTGTGACGCTGCTGGCTCTACTGCTTGCCCATCCACGATTCCGGTTTCATTCCCAGCTCGATGCCACACGCCGGGGCCTCGTCGTCCAAGCCGCAGCCGTAAAAGTGCGGCCACTTACGGATCTCTTGGTAGACATAAACGCCCGGACTTCTTGTTGTCTTGGTCTGTAAGGTATAAGAGAATGAAAATAATGAATAGATTGTAGTCATTATAATATATTAATATATTATTAGCAATTTAAATATTATTTAAGGACTACTAAAGCTATTGTTCTTTTGTAATATTTATATGTTAATTCCCTTTCTCAGATTTTTAATAAGTTAAAAAATATATTTTAAAATCATATATAAAATATTTTATATTTATAGGATAGTCTCAAGGTATAAAACATATTTTTACCCACCTGATTTTGCCCCACCAGCTTGTAATCCACCTCCAGATAGTTGTTGGCCACTGCATGGGCCAGCAGAAATTGGACACCTTCCAGCTGCTTGGCAGAGGGCCTAAATCGGCCGTAATCTCCCATAAAGGTAACTGCCAGTGTCTGATTCGCATACGTGTTGGCCCAGTCCCAGCCGCGGCCCACATAGATGTTGCCCTCGTCAGAGACCTGGTCGAAACAAATTCGGAAATTCGAAAATTCGTCAGTTTGCGTAAGCGGAAAGCGAAATGCCCGAAATGGCAGGTAAACGTGCGGAGAAGACAAATTTACACGCGGGATTTCTTTTTGTTATTACACTTAAAAAAATAAATTGTTTAGCTCCTTCTTTACTCACATAAAAATTAGACTGAATATCCGGCAGACCTTTCTCGGCTATGGCCGAGTCCTGGATGGTGCGCATCTTGATGGAGCACTTGTAGATGTTCTCGCAGGGCAGCGACTGGACGCCGACGTGGGTGATAAGGACATACGGGATGGGCCGTTGCAGGTGTGTAATCAAAGCTGGAGTGGTCTTGGCCGCTCCCCACTGCTCTCGGTCGATGACCAGGTGTCCGTTTCCTAGATTTGGAACTGTGGAATTGGTGAATTGGCTATGAGAACAACCGCGGGCCGGTTCACTTACACGTATCGTGGTCGTAGTTATTGCCAAAGTAAATCGCCTTGTTGCTGGGCACTGGGTTGTCCTGGTGCGAACGGTTAAGCTCCACGTAGATTATCACCACTCCAGTGGCCAGAACCAGCAGGATCAGCGTAATCAGCAGGATGGTGTTCCGGGTCAGAAGCTCCGATGATGTCTTCTCGCGCCTACGTTGAGCGCTGCCACTCCCATTTCCATGGCTGCTGTTGATTCCTAAATTAGCGAAAGTTAATTAGCATTTGCTCTGCACAGAGAAAACAGAATATACATAATAATTTTTAATGCATATATTAACATATCAAATTGCTTAAACAATTTATAGGCACATATTTAAGCATCAACACTCATGGGTTTGTTTAAATTAATTTCAAAAATTTTCAAAATTGTTGGATGATTATAAAGAGCTATAGGGATCTATGGAATCTGCGGCTAGAATGGTATTATTCTGGATTGATTTTAAGGTAGGTGGTAAAGACTTTTTAATATTGTTTTAATTATTAATAAGGTAGCGTATACCTTCTTATTAATAATAAAGGATAAGATATATGTTGAGAAAATCATAAAAATTTATATGTAAGTATAAATCCTATTTCATAATATCTTCTATTTTCTTAAGTTCAGAAGTGCAAAATCATTATTACCGAAGGTTTATATTCCCTTTCGACCAAAGTTTGTAATAGTTAATGACTAATAAAAGTATATTTAGAAAACCTTTAAATTTTTATCAAGTAAAATCTACGTAGTTTGATATCTTAGCCAATAGCAAGGAACTGACTCCCTTCTTATTATGTGTAAATCCATTGATCTTATCGCTATCGATTCCACGTAACTAAACCGGAAATGAAAATAGTAAATATAAGTTTTTTTATATACTTGATGAATCCCTTGATGGGGCTAGACTCGGCTCCGGAGTCCGCCTCCTACGGGCCGTGCGTTCCGAGTGAACTTTCAGCAGCAGTTTCATGGCCCTGTGTTCCACGGTGGCAATCACTCCCCTCGCTTATCACAACTCTTTGGCACTCGCAACGCGAAGGGGCATTATAGGCTAGCCTTTATGAGTAATTGCCCCGTTGAGTCATCGGAATTATCATTATAATAAATACGCAACGAACAGAAGGCAGGCTGGGATATTTAACAATAATTTTAAATGAAATGTGTAATTGCTTTGACCGATACCAGTACGCCACCGCACCTGAACCCGTCACAGAAACAACTGAAACGCTGTGCAGCTGTCGGCATAACAGAAACAGAAAGAGAAACAGCAACAGAAATCGCACAAAGCAAAAATCAAAAGGCAAAAAGTAAAAAGCAAAAGCTGGAAGCAAAAGGCAAGCGTTGAAAGCAGCCATCTCGCTCTGCCCTTGGTTGACATGTTTTGTATTCCAGCTGGGGATGGTAAAAGAGATCGGTTTTTAATTATAATATCGAATCGATATTGAAGGGAAAAATCTATATTATTAATCAATATAGCTTACACATTCCGAATAATAAATAAATCAAGATCATTAATAATATAATATTGATATTTTTGAGTAATGTATGTATTTTAAGGTCTAAAACAAAAATACTATAAATAAAATTTTTTTCTAATATATATAACTTTTTCTAAACATTTAAAAATATTTTCGATAAAATTTATAGCGATATATTATATCGAATTTATCTTATCGACTTGCATCTCTAGTTTTTTGGGTTACAGAGGTGTTATGAAGGGTGTGTGCGGGTGCCGGCCTTTGTTGCTGTTTTGGTATATCACACTTTACACACTCACGCTTTGGCCTCTTATTTCTCGCATTTCCCGCATGCTCTCTCTTAATATCTCGCTCTCTCCCATCTCTCCCTGTCCCCGTCTCTGTCTTGGGGACTACGTGACGTATGAGCAATGTGTGCCGTGCCTTGCATCGCAATGCTCTAAAAGAGAAAGAGTGATCCACAAACACACGATAAACGTATCTGTGACTGCACCGAAGCGAGTGCTCGCTTTGAGCTCAAGTACACCTTCGATATATTTATATATAAATACAAAAATATGCTCAGATGGGTTTCCAGGAATCCCATGGAACTATTTGCGTTGAAATTATCTCTGATTAGTTGCCGATCAGTTTTTCCCCTTAAATAGTTGATCCCATGTTCTATCTAAAGTTAAGAATCGACTCATTGAACTTATTCAAGTTAATAAGTGTGATCAGTGTTCCTAAAGTTAGGGTATTCTCACTTTCGAAACCCGAATTTTTTTATTTTACAAAGCAATACTTTACTGGTATATTATTAAATTCATTGTTGCAATTTATTATCTTAGCTTAAATTGGTTATTAAAAAAAAAGCCAAAATAAATAAGGGCGTTCGCAGCTTTAAGTTCTAACTTTGCTCAGCTTATTCGAAAGATCTCGAAACCCAACAGGTTAAGGTACAAACTAACCCTGAATGGAAAACGTTTTAACCTGATTTTCCACTGCGTTAATAGTTTTCCACAGAAGCTAAGATCGGAAACTCACCTGCTGCCGTTTGCATGGCGTGAGCCTCCATATAATCCATATAGTATATGGATACCGGTCCCTGATATTGGGTCATAGGACCAATGACCACGTCGGTGGAGTGCGACAGGTTTATCACGCTGGACGGTGGGACGCTGGGATTGGTAAAGATGGACGATGATGTGGAGGAGGTGGTGGTGGCTGCACCAGCTGAAGTTAGGTTGTGCAGTCGCTGGGCGGGATTCGGTCTTTCGCGGCCCTGCAGGGACCACAGTGCATTATTGGCTGTCGTATGGTCAGTTTCCTCCGTCATTGTGGGCTTAAGAGAGCTTTCAAGAGAGCAAAAATATGTAATAAGTTTATTGTATAAGTTTTCCAAAGTTAAAAGATTAGGATAAAAATTATAAAAGTTTATAAAATCAAATCGTTAGAAATATTTAAGTTGGCTTAAGAAAGAAAGAAATGTAAAAAATATATAAGTGAAGTTAAAAGATTTGTGAAAAAATTATACAAGTAATTATAATCTTATCCTAAGAAATTTTAAAGTTGGCTCAAGAAAGTGGAAAAAAAAAAAAAAAAAAAATACAACAAAAATCCATACATTAAATGCTATGCGCTTTGAATTTTAATAAGTTATATTTTGTTTTTGCGGATTAAACACAGATAAAAGCACACAGAAAATGCTGGGAAATAATTTAAAAGTTTTTTTTTTTTTTTAATGTTTTAACTAATTAAATAATTTTCAAATTATAAGCCAAATATAACCTTAAACTAAACTGTGATAAATTGTTATTTGAAAATAAAACGATAAAATATCTGTTATCCATAAATAAACAATTTTGTAACTTTTTATCTTTTCACTACACAATTTTTTAAAGCTTAAAAGTATTAAGAAATATAAATACTAATAATTTTTCTCAGTGCTCCAGAGATCGAGTCCAAAAAAATTCCAGACTGCTTCCGGAGTGCGAGGCTTCGCGTGCCACAGTCGAACGACGACTGCTCTGAGTTGCAGTTCCCCTGGAGTGGATGAAGCTGAAAAATAAACAAAGCAATCGGAGTGCGAGTCCTCTCCTCTCGGTGCAGTGAATATCAATTGTGTATTCGCTCTCTCTCTCTAACTGTTATTGTTATTTTTTTGTGAAGATCAGTCAAAGCGGGGAAATTTATTTCGTTAATCATGCAGTTTTCGATATTTAATTGCGCGCCTATGACTAGCCTGATTAGCATAGAGCGTTAGCGGGGGAGGGAAATTTATGGAAGGTTTTTTTAAACTTGTATAGAAATCAACATTAACGTTTATAGATTTTACTTACAGTGAGGTATTTATAAAAAAATTTTATGTTCCTTATTAGAAATACTGAGCAAATCATCAAGTGGCGTCATCTAATGGAAGTTGAGTAAAGTTAATCTCAACAAAAAGCTTTTTGGAAAAGTTCACAAAACAGCCGCTGTTGCCTAGTGGCGTTTATTACTCATACGTATATTACTCATACGCACCGTTGCCTGTCAATATTTTTCCAGTTTTTAAAAAATGTATGGAGGAGCAATATTTGCTTTAAATAAGATGTAAAACCAATTAAACTAATTAATTTAATGTTATTTCAAGTAATTTTTCTTTAGAGCCGGAGCTATTTTTTCCTTATTCTTAGTTACTTGCTCAATTTAGGCCACCTCTTCCTTAGCTATTCGCTTCGGGGGCATCAAATTAATGTGCTCACCGCTCATCCAGCAGCCACACGAGATGTCAGCCACCCGCTGAACGCTGTGCAAGCTTCACTTTCGCCACACGACGGCAACTGCAGCACTTGACTCCTGGTCCACGTGGATCGCCCATCCCTCAGACTGTGTCAGCTTGGGCTGCTGGCATTTAAGCGGGGTACTGGTTACATGGCTCATGGCTCCTGCATGGAGAGAAATTCAGCGTAAATCTATGATAATTACACTCAGAGATAGAGTTTATAGAATTAAATCAAACTTAACTTAATATCGAATTGGGGAACGCCTTTTGCCCACAGTTGCCAGCTTTGTTCAGGCAGCGCAAAGTTGCACACATTTTTTCCTGTTATTATTTTTGTTTTTTTTTATATGTTTTACAGTGTAAAACCTGCTCTTCTGCTGCCTGGTGGCTGGCTATTAACACGTTGCATGGCACGCAGCAAAAACAAAGCGCATACTTTGACGTCTGCCCTCCTAATGACGACCACGAGAATAACGACGACGACGACGGCGACGACGACATGGCAGCTTCACCAGCTTCCCGAGGGCCACGACTTTATTCATGTTCAGTTGGCATTAGTCGCCGCCCCTCATCTCTCTAGCCCCTTAACGCAACCTCTGTTTTTTTTTAATATTTTTTTTTTTTAGCTGGCCCAACAACTTTTGTTTTATTTTACTTACTTTTATTTGCCGGTGTCTGTGTGCGAGTGTGAGAGCGAGTGTCTCTGCAGCCATTGTGCCACCAAATGCAGCGAATGGGGTGGCGGTTTAGCGGGAAAGCGGGCGTCTTCGCGCGCAGGTGAAAACCCCAAAGTGCCCTAGGACAGTGCGAAGTGCTGAGTCAAGTGTCAACTGCAAATGACATTTGCATTTCGCTGCTCTGCGCCGCGCTATAGAGGGCTCCGGAGGGTATGGGAACCATGGCACCGCTCTCTGGTGGTGGTGGTGGTGGTCGGTGGCAACGCGTCAACTACGGCTGACATTTGTTTTAGTTTTTCTTCCGCTTTGCGCCAGCCATTTGGCAGTTCGTTGTGTTTCCTGGCCGCGGCGCCCTGAAATATGCAACAAAAACGCTGGACCAAAAAAAGTCAAGAAAAAAGGATAACAGCTCGGTGGAATTTTAAACTGTCACGGGTCCGCGTAATACGTTGGAGGTCCTGTGACACTCTTTCGTTATTCTAATTAGAACGGCTAATCAGGTTCTATAACTACTTGAATTTATTTTGCAGATGGAAAAGGGAAATTCTATAGGGATTATATAGTTCGGAGGGCATTTATTTAATTTTTTACAGCTGCTAAGAGCTGCTTCGTTTTAATGTGGATATTACTTAGTCCAAGAAACTTGTGGTTTTTCGATGAGAATTAAATGCTAATGATCCTTTAATTTCGAACATGGAAACAAGATTGTTTTACTCAGAATATCTTTAGGTTTAAAAATTCTTTAGGCGGTGTGAAGAAAATAGCATAAATATGCAATAAAATGTTTGAAAACGGTTTTATTTTAAATTTTGTAACATTTGGTAGCCGCTTTAATTTTAGTTTTTTTAATTTTAAGGAATTTTAAAGCCCTAGTGATTTTATGATTGATTTAAATACAATACATGTTAGTTTCCCAAGATGGATTATATTTTCTTTAAATTTTCCCTTACATATTTAATTTATTAAGAAGGTAAGACAAGACCCCTCGAAGGTTTCGCTACATATTGGCGTGATGTAACCACAACAATCCGATTGATTAAGATTGACCGGGAATGCAGCGGCTGTAATGGAATTGAAGCCAGTCAATATGCAAATTAGTTATGGCCAGGCAGTCTGATGCAACTGCAACTGCCGCTGCTGGGAATGTTAAATTGTGGGTATAAACTGCATTATGGAGCACACATATAGCATATAGCATATAGCATGAGCAATGTACATCCATCTCGGCCATTGTTCAGCTTGAGTGGTACATCCACATAAGTTGATGGCGATGCGTTGGCTGTTTCGGGTCATAAGGACCTGCAAGGAGTTGGACCTTAACAGCATAAGGCTACTTATCTAAGGATAATATATATAAATTTTATTTAATTCAGAGATAAATAAATATCAAGGGTACATTTAATAAAAGATATTTTACCATTTTATTGATTGAAATTTAAAGAAATGCGAAAATAATTGTTTTTAAATATAAATATTCAACTGAGTCATAAATAAATGAAATAAAATGCCTTTTAATGGCTCGCAATTTGGTGAAATTGTTCCACCGAAAATGGCGCTTCAATTGGGTAACCAATTTAAAACTGAAACCGAAAAGTTCGCTCAGCATGTAATGGCAAATGAAGTCGTCCTCCACTTAACTGGCATTCCCCAAAATAAGTACAACAAATGGCGTTTCGAAACTATTTTTGACTTTTTGGCCATCGCCGCTAGCGGCAATCGCTTGATGTTGCTGCTGTGTCTGATGCTGTTGCTGTTGCTGTTGCTGCTGCCACTGCTGCTGCTGCTGCTGCCCTTTGTGTTTATCGTGAAACGTTGAGAGGGGAACATTTCGATCTCCTATGGCTGTCAGAGGGAAAACAAACAGAATCAGACATCTCAACCAACACCGCCCAACCGCCGAACCGAAACGAAAAACCCAACCCATACAATAAAATCGAAACTTTTGCATTGTACATGTAAATTGGCATTGGTGTTGTTGCTGTTGCTGTTGCTGGATTTGCTGGGCGTTATGCAAAAGGAAAAACTTTTCGCACAGCGCATAAAATTTTATTTGTTGCTACTTTTGGGCTTGCGCTTGATTTGGCAGCTCACACTCATGCCGATGTACGAACTATACACACTGGTATGTATGTATTATGTATGGACCAGCCGCCTCCTCGCAGATATTTGGCATATTTTGTGCACATCAATATCTCGCGTGCTAGTTGGCATCCATTCTAGTATCAATACGGGGGAGAACACTGGGAAAAAAATAAGGTAAAGGTTTATTATTGTTTAAGAAATTATGTGGTATTAATTGTATATTAAAAATACAAACAAAATTTTCAATGAATACAACAATTTCTAGCTGAGCCATAGATTTAATCATAATAATCCCTTTCCAATAAAATAAAAATTTTCAAAAGTGAGGGAAACCCCAGGAAAAGTCAACGTTGTGCTAGAATTTTGTTCTGCTTCTAGAGTTTTGTATATTAATTAGATTGTGATACAATTATTTTATAGATATTACGATTCTTTTAAATTTTTAGAATACTCTTTCTCTTAATAAATTATTTGTAATATTTTAGTTCAGTTTTCTTTGCCTTCTAAATAATTAATGTTATTTATTTTTTTCCTCTGTTCCCTGCTGAAACCGGTAGCAATTCTCATATCCCAACAGCCCAACACCCCCGACGATTCCGAGTTGCCAAGGACCCGCGGGCGTATTGGCTGCGCGTTTTGTGGTGCACCATTGAGTTCAAGCGCGGCAGTGGGTGGCATTGGTGGCACACTCACACGTGGCATATCCTTGCACTAAACCCAGCTGCACACACACACTCCAGAGAGATGGAGACAGAGAGAGCGAGGGAATAGTGTGTGCATATTTCATTCTTCAACTATCTGAGTTTTGGTTTGCGGCATTTAAGCAAATGTTTTCCAAATGCACTCCGTGTCGAAGTAAATTTCTACAGCAAAGCCAGCCAGCCCTTCTCACAATTATCGCAAGCACTTGCCGACTGAGTGCGTGACTTTTGGTTAGCTAGCTGCTTATTTTCCTTAATGACTTCCAATGATTTTGGGCCAGAACTTTTAATTTCCGATTCTTTAGAAATCCGTGAACAGTTTCTAAAGGGTTTCTATTATAGAAATATAGATTAAAAAAAAACTATACATTTGTATTTTTCGAAGAAAATTAAAAACCATTTTCAGGGAACGAAACACAAAGTAGAATCATGTATGTACCTATTTTTTGAAATATTTCCTGGATATTATTGTTTACAGTTTGTTATAACATCAGCATGTTAATTTTAGCAGTTTCCTCCCCTTTGTTTACAGTGAGAACAGTTTTGGCAATACATAAGCTCCGCATCTGTTCACAGAGTGTTAAACGTGGATTTAATGTTTATGGAAATGTTAGGGTAACAGGGATGTTATTGATTAGGGGTTGAAATGTTATGTTATGTTAAGTACTCTTCATCCACAAACTAAGCAGGTTATGTTAAATAGGATTCATAAAGTAACATTATTGCTACGAGGTAGGAGTTAAAATATCTGTTAGGTTGAGTACTTAACTTTTACAGGACAACCCAGGGGTAGGTTATGGTTGCTATATAATAGAAGTAATTAGATTTGGTACTGTGCAAGTAATGTAATTGCTTGGGTAAACATGTTCTTCTATGTTAAATACTTAACATAAACAGAATAGAGCAGAGCAAAGGTAGGTAAGGGTAAGGTAAAAAAATTAAAGTATAAAATGTTATGTTATGTTAAATACTTACCATCCACAAGAGAAGCAGGGGTAGTTTATGGTCATGTTTAGATATTCAGGTAACAAGGATTGAATTGTTGTGTTATGTTTAGATTTTCTGTTTGTATGTTATGTTATACCTTTCGATCCACACGTACAGGGGAGGTTTATGGCTATGTTCAGACATTGCAGAAGCGATAATAAATTGTTACAGTTACATTATGACATTCGATCCACAAGTACCGAGGGGCGGCTTATGGCTTATGCTTATAATAACTGATATCCCACAAGGATTCTCAGCCCCTAGGCCTACTTAATACCTTACACAATGTATGTAATGCTTAACAGAATGTAATAGTAATATTTAAATCCAAATGTAAAGAGGCGTAGTCTACGACCTTCCACATTTACAGTTATGTTATTAAGTTTTAAGGGTGAGTGAAGCTTGTTAAGCAGCAGCAATGTTATTTTGCAAAAGGAAAGTTATCAATTTGTGTAACAATGTTAGAAATCTGTAATTTTCCAAACAACTACCGGGCTTCTGTGAGATAATTTAGTTAATCCTTTGCCGCATCCCATTGAACATTTCCAACCCAATTGCCAGGACAACAAATTCAATTTGATTTTACATTTCGGAGTAATGTTTGATAATTTTGTGATATGCCTAATTGAATTTCGCATAAACTGTAAACAAGTTGGATTCTATCATCAGGATGCAGCGTCCTTTGTCGCAAGCCTGGCAACTAGGATACGAGGACACCAGGACATGAAGGCGCCTGCTCCGCTTACTGGCCACGTGCAATTTAATGTCTGCTTCTGGTCAATTTCACTGAAATGTGGCCCAAGTCGAGGCAGCTGATGGGAAGCGATGGCGCAAGGACGATGCTTGCCATTTCGATAATTAAATGCATGCACATGTGTGTGCCACAGCCAAACACACTCACTCGCTGGTGTGTGTGTGTGCATGCACCATTAGTGGTAAAATGTTGTGCATTTTTACAGTGTGAGTGTGGCTGGAATTATGCAAATTGAACCGCAGGAACGCTTTTAAAATGTTTTAAGTGCATTTGCATGAATATTTTGGCGGGGCGCACATTCGGAGAAAGCAAAAAAATACAACAAAAAGCAAAAACAGGATGAGAGTGCACTGCAGTTGCAGCAATGTGTGTCAACCAATTTTAGTCAAATTGAAATTTGTAAGCACAGCCTGACCCCTGGCCCTGCCCGTCGTCCGTCGTCCACCGTAGCGGACGGGATCGTAGTGAAAGCATTTTCCGCACTGGCATTTCGGGTCTTCTCCTTGGCCAGCTTGGCCCCTCATTTGGCTGATGAACATCCGGAATTCTCGGCGCCTTTTTTCTGTGCATATTGAAAATGAAAGCCACAACAAGGGCAGAGTGAAAAGGACATGGAGTGCACAGAGAATTAATATTTATATTACTATTATAACTATTAAAAGCAATTTACATTTAATAACCTTTTGGAGAGTGAAACACTTTTGTTTAGTAAAGAGAAAAACAAATCACTCAAGCGCTTAAAAAAAGTTTAAATATAATGTAGTCAAAAATGAATTGTAAAACTGTTAAAATATTGTTGTTAAATGTTTACTTATATGTTAAAATTAAGTTATTTCTCTAATAAAAGATTAAAGCATTATTTATATATTTAATTTTAAACAGAATATTGAATACATACCATATATAGTTGCTTTTTTCTTCATGTAAAACCAAGTAATCATAGAAATAAATATGTACCATGTCCGTGGAAATGGCCCCAAAAAATAGACATCATGGCCGGATGATCCATGTCGTATTCTTGGCCAGGACCAACTAATTGAAGTGCACTGAAGCAGAACCGTTTGCCAATCTCTGTGATAAGCCATGCAGAATCGTGCTGCGAGGCGTAAATTAAAAATATAAGAAGCGGCTGGCAGGAAAGCGATTCACCAAAAAAAAAAAAAACCTAAAAAAATAGGAAGCATACCAAACAGCGAAATGAGACTGGAAGTCAGTCGAAAGGCAAGCCAAATGCGCTCGAGTTGATTAAATTCGGTATCAATCACAAGTTTATGGCCTCAAAAGTCGACGAAAGATTTTGATGGATTTTTCGCGCGATATTTTGGCCTCGAGGCTGCAAGGAGAAAATCAGAGGGAGGAAAGTCCGAAGGAAATCGTCGCCATCGACGCTTGATTGCTTCGGCCACGTTTATATCTCTTTATATATCGACAGGATAAGGAAGCCCGGCTCCTGCAGCTTCTTCGATTTTCATCCTTGGTCAGTCAGTGCAGCCGGAAACGGAAACGACGGAGTCTACAGCACAGCAGCATCGCCAGTCGCCGCTCAATTTGGTAATGAAGTCCTTGTCGCTGTCGTTATCCTTGTTCTCCGATTTTGTGCAGCCCTGCCCCGAACTCTGTCTGGGGCTTCATTATGTTTTCCTTGGCTCTAGCTGGGATAACAGGAAAATCATTAGGCCATGCCGATTTGGCCCCAGACCCGCTGATTGCCGAGAGGGCAAGAGGTTGCGCTGGAATTCCAGTAGCTGCCGGGATCCGCCAGGCTCTGGTTCCTGCTGCTGCTGCTGCTCCTGCTGCTACTGCCATTTTCCTGCTGCCGGACTGCAATTAATTAAATTTTTCGCCCGTCTGTCGCAAGGACTGGAAGGAGAAAAGCAGCGAAAACGTTGCCGTTGCCCATGGTTGCAATGCGTGCGGCTTTAATAAATTTACAAAATTCATTAAATCCTTTGTGCAGCATGTGGGTTGGTCTCCCGTCTGTCCTGTGGCCGACGCCCTTTATTATTTCTTTTTTTTTGTATTGTATTTTTCTGCTCGGGGGCGTGGCACGGTTGGCAAATTAAATGCCCCAGTCCAAAGTGGCCAAAAGGGGGGGGGGCCAAGTGGCAAAGTAATATAGCCATTTGCTGTCTTAATATCCCAGTTCGGTTTAAGGAATTTAATCCGACGACAAGTGCACAAAATGCTGGGGCTACAATAAAGTAATCCGATTTTTAAATTGGATTAACATTGCCCTATTTTACTTTTGATTTTTGGTTTATCAGAAAGCTTGAATTAAGTTGAAGGATATTATGGCTTAAATATAGCACTTAAAGTGCTAAAAATTAATCTAATACAATGGATTAAGATACTCTCAAAAGCTGCTCATGAAAAAGGACTAAGGAACAGAAAGTATTAAATAGTTAGTGGAAGATACTAAAGAGTTTTGGTTGAAATATCAAAGCCGCTTTGATATTCGATAATACTGCAGCATTGTATAGTTTTCAATGATTTTTAAATGATATCAAATCAGACCTTAAAAATGTATTAAAAAGAAAACATACTGCTTAACAACTTTTTAAATAAAAAGAACATTTACAAATACAGCTATAGTAATTAAAAAAAGCTTCAAGTATGTACGAGACGCTGAACAGCCAGGTTTATTCTCACAACTTACCATTTAATTCCGATTAATCAGGATTATTGAATAATGTTTTTGTTTTGGCTGAAAATTCACTCAAATCGTAATCCTTATAAGCGCAAAATAAAGGTATTTACTCTGCCTTAAGAATACAGAACGGTTGAGAAGTATTTAATGCGATTTGAATAAGAAATACATACCTAAAGCTGGACTCCGTGATGTGATAAGCTTTTGGCTCTAATGCACTTGAGGAATTTCCAACGAAAGCAGGTTAATATTAAATGCCATTAATTGTGTTAATTGAAATTGCAATGTGATAAGTATAGATTGGCTAAAGTGCCAAACAAAATAAGCCATTATTTATATATTAAAAAAAGGGCGAAAAAAATACAATCATTTGAAATGGAAACGTAAACAGAACACTCAACGGGGAATGCAACAAAAATATTGTTGCGACAGATGGTTAGATTGATTGATACTGTAAAACAGATTCAACAATTCGTAATTAGTGGCATTCAATCGGAAAACACGACCATAACTTATGCCTCTCGCTAATTATTTTAGCAGAGAGGCCCAGAACATATATATATATTTCGTCATGGTAACCTTTTTCAATTGGGTTGTCATGACATTTTCATCTGGCTTTAGCCTATCATTCAATTAGGCGAGCGACAGAGACGGATTTATGGGCATTCCCCGTGGGGAGAGGGAGGGGGTTTCTCTGGCAAAAATGTAAACATCAATAAGATGCCGTCTTCTATCTGTTATTTGGCCTTTCGTCGTTTTTGTGCGTCTGGCAAATAAATCACATGCACTTATTTATTTAATTAGACTAACTTCTTACAAGCGCTACAATAGGAGACACACACACTGCCACTGATGCACTCACACACGCTCACAAATTGACTGGCTGACATGCCACGAGATTGATTAGCTCAGCCGCAAGCTTTGCTTTGCTTTCCTCGATATTTTTCCTCCTCGTCGTGTGTGTAGTTGTGCCTTGCGGATTGGTGTAAATTGTGCATGGAAATGTAACTTCTGCTTCGGGAAACTGCACACCGCACAAAAAAAGTGCCGGGAAAATGTTTTTTTCTTACTTGTATTAAATAACCGTTTAAAGTGATTTTTAAAACTGGGTATTGGGAAAGTTAGTAAAGCTCTTGAGGGTAAAATATTTAAATAATACATTTTTATTCCTGTTAAATTAATAAAATTTTTTTTTAACTTTTGCTTTCCTATTTTACAAAAATTTATTAAATATTTTAATGCTCTATGCCATCATATTTTAAACCATAAAAAAATGTGGGCATAAATCACGGTATTTAGGGTTAGAAGAACAAAATATGTAGAAGTAGAGAACCATCTAAAATTATTAAAAATACTTTTAATTATACATTTCATAAAAAAAAAATCATAAATGAAGAATAATAATAAAGAAGTTGTAGCATCCACATCAGTATTATTTATACTTTTTCTTCAGGTGCATAGGAACCGGTTGGTTTCGGTTCGGTTAAGTTCCCTTGCCTGCTGACATTATAAATTACCAAGCAGCAAGAAGCAGCCGCAAGGCAAAAACAACTTGAACTCATTAATGTAAGTGATTTTTCTTGCGGGCGCTCGTTTACATGGGAGTCCTTCTTCTCGGGCTTTTCCGCTCCGAGTTTAACTGAAGCCGCCCCTTGCGCGCGATCCTGGACGACCGGCGAGAGGC
Organism: Drosophila seguyi; assembly: GCA_008042675.1. Taxonomy (NCBI): domain Eukaryota; kingdom Metazoa; phylum Arthropoda; class Insecta; order Diptera; family Drosophilidae; genus Drosophila; species Drosophila seguyi. Next base: position 30,690 of record VNJU01003266.1, read on the forward strand.
CACGAGACCAGGGCAGGGAAATCATCTTTCAATTTCAATTGATTTTGCTTGTTGCCATTGCACGTTGATTGATTGCAGCGATTTCTTAGGGAAATTCTAGCGCACATCCAACATTTTTACTTTACTCAAGGCATCTTCGTTTCGTCTTATCGTCTAAGTAATTGCCATTGCAGGGCCTTCGCCATTCGTCGCTTCCTCCCTCCTTAAGGCCTGGCCTGTGGGCCAATTATTTGCCAGTTTAATTTACATAAATTAAATTTGTTGCCTGCTTGGCTTAGCTTGCCTCTTTCTTTCCTTCCGTTTTTCCTCCTGTTTTATTTCGTGGGTTTGTTTTCGCCTGCCGAATGTCTTTGGGCTTTTATGACCACAATGGACATAATATTTATGACCAGCGGCCAGGTCCTTAGGACCGTTTTCTAGCCTGGAAGATAGGCCAGGCATTGACGCCTCAGCGAGTGCCTTTGTTGCCTTTTATTGCGCCAACTTTACGAGTGGCAACTTTGGCACTTGTCAAATGACCAGCCCCAAAGGGGTCCACCTCCCACATGCATAGTATAGCGGATATATAGTATATATATATCACCCAACCAACTATTTCGGGCACGAATTGCTTTACGACTTGGACGCGTGGCGGTTCCGTGATATGAGCCACTGAAACTAAGGGAGTTATCGCCGGCTTGAAATATGATGACTGTATAATGCGCAAATTATTTAATGATCCATGAAATATTAATTGTTTAATTTGAAGTTCAAGTCGAAGTCCCTTTAGATAGTTAGGTCTGTTTTGCATAATTAAAAAATTAGATGCAGAGCTTAAAAGTTTTCTTTATTACTAAAATAAAATATTAAGGATATGTAAAGAAGAACTTTTAGGTGCATAAGCAATAAACTTTTGAAAATACTAATAGAAAAGCGATTAGGTTTTTGAATTTGGGAAATATTAGGGCCCAAAATTATTTAAAGATATGACTATTTCTTTTATATGAATAATAAACAGTAATCCTATATATATAAATATTAAAATAATGAATTGTAGAGTTTAAATTTCTTGTAAATAAAAATATAGCAATTTCAAATTTTTCAGCTCCAATTTATTAAAGGAATATATAGCTTTTAAAGCTTAAACTGAAATACATGTATTCAATATTTTCATCTATTTTAAAGCTTTAGTTCTCTAACCATAATCAAATATAAAAAGTTGAAAACCCACATTCCCACAATGTTCTCTAAAACTTAATAACTTTCTAATTTCAAAATTGTGTCATATTCTGTGAAATAATAATTGTTTAATTTGAAGAGGTCGGCGCTGCAAAATCCAGCAGACATTGTGGCTTAAACACGTGTCACCTAGCAGCAAGTTTACCTGAAGGGGGTGAGAGGGCCCCTCGACGACATTATATTCATATGAGTTCCCCCGACTCCACCAAAAAATGGGGGATGGGCCTAGCAAGGCAGGTTTGTGCTAATTGAATCAGAGCGCGCGACGGAAACGGAAATGTCAATGGCAGCTCAAAAATGGTGACAACGTCGGTGACAACACAGTGTGCGTGCCTTTGTCTATGCCTGTGTGTGTATGTGTGTATGGGAGTTAGTGGGTGTGTGGGGTGTGTGTGTGCGTCTAATTGAATATTGAACGAGGCTTTTAGTGTTGACTTTATTAGCGTTGCCACGTTGCCCAAAGTGCCGACAGAAAACTCAATTAGGCAACGAAAATGGCCATAAAAATCAAGTGCCCTGAGCTCCACAACTATTTAGAAGGGCCCAAAAAATCGGGGACTACAAAGAAAAATATACAAAGACAACATTAGCGAAAATTCTAGGAAAATTATTATCTTTGCCGGCGGCTGACGGGTCTAAAAATAACCATTTAGTTAATTAGTACACTGGCCGCAATCGATGCGATTGCGATTGCAACGTTGACTGCATCAGTCAACAGCCTTTGTGAAGCGAGCAGCGTTTTAATTGCATTTACATGTCCTGCGGCCAAAGTTCGTTTGCTTTTCGCTCTCCTTCTCCTGGTTACGAGGACCTGATTCCAGGTCCAGGACCAGCACCCATTCACATTCTCCCTACTCCCAACTCCCTTCTCCCAGCTGCTGTCATTGTTTTTGCACAGAGCCATTTGTTGCCGGCTTTTGTGCAGTTTATTAGACAGAATGCAGTGTGTGTTTTTCGCCTCGAGCGACCGCTAAATGTGCAGTCCAATATAATTATGCGCCATTTAAAATGCTCTTAATGTTGCGAGAATGCTGACACCGCCGTTTCAATTTCCTGGCCACGCCCCTCTGCACTTGTCGCTGCGAAGGAGCGGGAAAGCCAGCGAGCCGTGGCCCAAATTTAATTGACATGTGTCCGGACTCTGGAGAACTCATGTCTCTGCCGCTGGCCTTTTGTCCGGTGTTTTGAACCACACGGAAAACAATTTAAAATTTGAACGCGACCCACAGATAAAATCTGGATAAAACATTTGGCTATCTATTACAACAAAATTTTAAAAAATTATGGTTTAATATGTTTAAGCTAAAGAGTTTTGAAGTTGATTGTACCTCAACTGAAAATAATTTAATGGAAATTTAAGATCAATACGTTGTGAGTTTACAATACATTGCATACTTTTTTATATGCAAATAATACAAATATTAAAATTCTTGAAGACTTCTTAAACTTATTGAAACGCTTTTTTTAACACAATTATTTTTTTAATAAATAGAACAATTATGTTTTCTTTCAGTGCACTTTATTTTAGCCCGGGTTGAAGTTTGGGCCAAGGAGTCCCGTCATTATTTCGCTTGGCGGCCCATCGAAGGTCGAATAAAATCGATGATGCGTCTTTGTTGTGACATTGTCGAGGTCCTCGGACTTGGACTCGGACTCGGTATTAACATTAGAATTAATGGTGCAGAAAGATTTTCTCTGTTTTCCGTTTGCTTTTCCCTGTTTTTTTTTTTCTACTGGTTTTTCCCCGTCCGAACTGGCTGTGATTTGCGAGCTAAATGTGTCTTTAATTTGAAAGTTAAAACTCAAGGAGGCAACAGAATGGAAATCTAAGGGAAACTTATGTGTGTTTAATTAAAAGTAGATGAAGAAAGTTTCCCTCGAACTGTGCATGTTGAGGGGACCTTTGACCTTCTCCGGAACCGTTCAATTAGCATGTCAGAGCCCCGAGCTCCTGTGATTGAAACTCAAGTTTGTTTGGCCAAGTTTCCAGGCTCTCCTCAGGTAGCTCCACTCCCAGCTATTTCCGTTACTGACCAGGACTGACCGGGCCCTGGACTGTTGCATACGTTTATTAAATAGCTCACCTGGTTGAATGCATATGTATATGTATGCGTAATACTCTTGTGCGGAGATATCGTCATTAATATGCCGGCATAATGTGCATTTAGGTCGGCTATTTCTGGCCCAAATCTATGTATGCATGTATAGATGCGAGTTGCCAAAGCTCCATAACTGTAATTACGTATTTGAGCAGTCCGCCGTGGGTAATGCCAGACTTTAGCTCACATTTGACTGCATCTGCACTCGGAAAACAAAGCAGGAATCATAGTATACTGAAGAAGACATCGAAGAATGCTATAAGAAATTCCTCGCACTTTATATTTTATTTACCCCGCAAAAACGATGGCAATCCATTCCAGCCTGCCGACTCGCACAATTAATCATTACATTTGTTTTTGACGAGCTGCTGGCAAGCTCATGCATTAAAAATTACCACATTTAAGCTGCAGAATGAGCGCATCTATCAGCCAATGTTTCAGATACACAGCGCAGATACAAATAAGTACACAAGGCAAAATGTTCGTGGAATACATTTTGCAGAAATTCGTTTTTTGTAAGCATATAAAGTTTTGGAACGTCAATCTATTAAAGCACTGCAAAAGTATTTGAATAGGTTTAACGACTATAAATTGGGTTATTTTTTACTTCTTACCAAATAATTTAATAATTATTAATTAATATTATGAATTTTCTTTGAAGAATTTGAGGTAAGCTATAAGTATAATATTTTAAGATGAATATTGTGGGTATAACTAGGATAAGTCTTTGAACTAAGTAATTATTAAGCTACTAATAAAATTGATTGATTTCATTAATTTATAATGTATGTTATGAGGATTTTTTTATTTTTGACGTAATAAATATTTATATAGTTAACAATTACATCCATTTTAAAAACTCGAAATGAAATATTTTGCAGACCTTCTTCTAATATAAGAATATAAACTTTAAGAAAAATATATTGTGATGAAAATGTAGGATTTTAGAAGTCCTTGAATTGATCGTGAAGCTTTTAAGTTACTGAAAAAGTGTTTAAATCAATTTCTTAAACTTGTAATGAGTATTTTGGACTATTTACTTAAAATAAAATGATGGTACTTAATAATCATTATCTAGGCGTTGTAAAATTTAACTTAAAACTTTTCTTTCTGTGAGTTCTCTTCACATACAAAGCGTAATGAGACGGGCACGTGCTGCTGCTGGTTTTGCCAAGGAGTTGGGGGATTTTCGATTGCATTAAATGAAGCATGACAGCCTTTATCCCCACACCCATCTTCATCTCCATCTCCCATCCCGGCAGCCATCTATCCAGCCTGGCTGGCTGATAAGTAAACATGTGTCAATAAATAAAACCATTTACTAGGTGGCGGCTTCAGCATCCTGTATGTTGAGGCCTTTCCCTTTGCCGCTTTTGTCTGGGAGGGCTTGGCTAACATAAAACAGCAAATGAAGCGAAAAACTGGTAAAAAGGCTTTTAAAATTCACTTAAAAACCAACAATGACAATCGCATCAGATATCGAATTTATTTTGTTGGGACTACTTTTTGTGAATCAATTTTTTTGCGCCGGGTTTAATGGTAATGCGTCCTCGCTTGTTTTAATGTCGCCAAATCGGTTAAATGGCTTAAAAGTTTGTGATAAAATGGATTGGGTCCTGCCTTGGTCTCTTAATTTTTACGCTTGCTTAGCCTGGCCTAGTCTCGTTGTCCTTATTTCTGGCCTAAACTTTGGTCACGTGCTAAGTAATCAATGGCCGTCATAATAAAATGTTTATCGCATAGTTTCCTTAAGAATATGTTTACAGCGTGTTTATTGGATTTATTGTCGGTGGCTGAGGATACTTCGGGCCAAGTTTATGGGCCGTCTCTCGCAACAATCAGGCCTTAACGACTTAATAGCCAAATTCAATATTATTGCAATTTTCCAGTTGCTCGCATGCCGCGAATGCCGTTCCGGTTTCAATTCGAACTCTCGGACACTTTCGGCTGTGTTTTCTTTTATTATTATTATTTTTTTCTGTATTTTTCAGAGATCTCTGGCAGTCAGCAGTGACAGCAGTGACCGAAAAAAACTTTTGCAATTCAATAAAAATGCAAATTTTTTATTTTGTACTCGCTCTCTTACTCGGTGCAGTTGGTTGCAATTTATGGCAGTTTTCATTTTCGTTTTTAGTAAATACATATTTTTTACTTTTTGCATTCCGAGTCAGTCGGTTATGGTTTGTTGTTGCTATTATTATTATTATTTTTATTGTTGTTTTTGGCCAAAGCTTGCTGCGACAGTTTTGTGAAAGTTATGACAAATTGTGAGCGTTTTGAAGCTGCTTTCTTTATGGGACAAAGTTTGTACTCTTTTTTGAGTGAATGAAAGTGAGGTTTCTGGGGAATGAGGTGGTGTTGGTTTTGAGGAATATTATTTTTAAAGAAAAGAATTTGTGCGGCTTTTGGTGAATATTTGTATTTGCTTTGACTCCCTTTATAATTATTATTTAAATGTGCATTTACATTTATTTAAGTGGATAGTCCTTGAACTTAATATTTCCTCGTGGAAAAGAGTTATTTTCTTAAGAAATACTAGGGAAATATAATTTTTAGCTTAAGTAAATGATAATTAAAATATTTTCGAAATATTTTTCTAAATTTCTTACTTAAATAAATGTCTTGTATATTTAAATGAATTTTTTTCTGTAAAAACCTTTTTTTATACAATAAGAGAGAGAATTTCCTTTTCGGTTCTTCATAGCAACTTTAGTTTTAGTTCCTTGCTGAGTAATTTAATTTAGTGCAGTTATGCAAAAGTCAACCGAAATATATAAAAATTCAAATTTACACACACACACAGACACACATACGCTCAAAGTTTCGGTGACAAAAACAAAATGGCGTCTGGTCGTCTAACTGGAACGCAAAAAATTCACTTTCGCGCATTGAAATGTAAATCAAATTTGGCTTTAAAACGCCGCAACGCAGATTTTTCCCGTTGGCCGGAGAGAGGAGCACACGAAAATTCAGCTGACGAAGGAGGTGGTTATGGGTTACAGGATAAAGGATGGAGGATGTGGGGAATGGTGGATGGTGAATGGAGGATGTGTCCTGCCCGCCACGGCAACGCCCATCTAATGCTCCAAGTGTCAGGCAGCTGGCGGAGGGTCATGAATTTTCATGTACTCCGCTGACAAAGTCGCTGGATGTGCAATTTTTTACGTGTTCCCATCACGAAATGTCAGCGTGCATGGAAATCGAGCTGGGGACAATTTATAATGCAAATGTCAAGCGAGGGCAGTTGTCTTATGGCTCCTTTACCTCCTTAGAAAAGCTACATCGTCCCACACTACTTCCCTCTAAATAATCCCGAAACAGTGCTGGCGATGTATGTTTTTCTAAACGGTCTCAGTAGGGTTAAAGTGCTCGGCATAAATGGGTTTCTAGGCGAAAAATAGTATTATTTGATGATTTGAGAAAAAAATAGTTTAAAAATATTTAAACAACGACTTCTAGTGTTTTGTTATATTTTTTTAATTTATTAATTAATCATAGATGTTCATACAATTAAAAACTCTTCAGTTAATCTTTTTATGGGGTATAAAGTTTCGAAAAAATTTTAATTAAAAGAAAAATTATTTGAGTTATACTTACACCCAGAATGCTTTGAAATTACACAATTGAAGTATTTATTATTTGAAATATATTAAATTATGTATTTTCTTGAAAAAATGTTTATTTATTTTTAAAAAGATTCTCCATTGTGTCCCTTTTTATAACAAGTTCTTGGCAGCACTGATTGCTTTTTTAGCCCGTAAAAAACCTCTAAAAACCTCCTTAAATCCCCTCTGAGGTACCCAGAGGTAAACCCCGTCGAGGGCGTGACCAAAATTGAATTAAATTCGCTACGAAGTTCACCGTCGCCGAGTTCAGAGTTTAATTAATTTTCTTTTGTTGTGCTGTTGCTCTAATTAAATGATTGAATTTTCGCATTTAGCCTTCTGCTCCTCCTACTCTTCCACTCTGCTCCACTCACCGCTCTCTACCGGAGATCATAAATCATTAGCAGCCCTTTTTCGAGGGCGTGGCAGCGAGTCGCGCCAGGTGATTGATGAGGCGGCACAGTCGGCCAGGTGTAACCGGGTGGTGCAACCTGTGGCACGTGGGCAAAGGCAAAGGGCATGTCGCTTAGCAGTTCACTCATTTTTGTTCTATTTAATTGACAATTAAGCATAATGTAATTTCTATAATTTAAATAACTATTTGCAAATACACATACTCGCATTAACTCGATTTAATTAAGTCCAGTGGCTGGAAAAAAAGAATAGCTTTTTGTTTGCAGCCTCAAAGTCATGTCAAACATTTGTGTTTATCAAAATTTCATTTAACCATGGCCCGGGGTCAGCACAACAATCAACAAGAACAACATTAAATTCAACATCGGCCATAAATAACCGCACATATGATATATGTATATATTTATGCCATGCATGTTTACAGATAAACACGGTGTAGAAAAACACACTCCACTCCATGGCGGACAGGTGCAAATAAATGCGATTGTTTCGGCAACCGCCAACTAAAAATGCCAACGGGTCGCATTCGGTTGATTATGATGATGGATATTAGCAAGTCTCTGCGCTCATTGCAAATTAATTAATATCATCCCAAAAGCCAATGCAATTTTGTGGTGCCTTTGACGCGAATTGCATATAGATTTTAGTTAAAAAAATTTATAAATAGACCTCATTGTTGCCCAATTTATGCTTGTTTTATTTCATTCACTGCCATCGAATTAATTTGCGGAAATTGAGACAATATTTATGAATTCAATTGTGCGGCAAAAATTATGGCAATTTTGAATGCATCGATATTTTTGGTCAAAACTAAAAAAAAAAGACTCGTAAAGTGATGGTGGAATTATTTTAAAAGTAGGATAAAGGTATGCTTTAATTTTAATGCTTTTCGAATTATTTTAGATTAAAAGCGGCATCAACTTTTAACCTTTTCCAAATTATTTTAAATTAAAAGCCTCATAAATTGTCATTTTAATTTTAGTTCTTTTCGCGTTTTGTATTTTAGATTCAAAGCTGCATAAAATGTCGCTTAAATTGTACTCTTTCATATTAATTTAAATTAAATGCATCACGTTGCTTTAATTTTAACAAAGCATTGGATTTTTTTTGTTGACCTGGGAAGTAAGAAAAAATTCTTTAAAATCTCGCTTCAATTCCCACTTTTTTCGTGTTGTGCGGCTGTATTTACTCATCTTTTTTTGTATTTCTGTTCAGGTTGGCCAGAGGTTGCCATAAATTTTCGTCGTTTTGCTGTTTAACGAAAATGTAACATTTGGCGCAGACATTTTGAGCAAGAAAGTTTTTCACGTTTCGGTTTTCCGCGGGTGATTTATGTAACTTCAAGTGGGTGGCTGGACCCGCGGAAAAGCGGAACAGTGAGTTTATAATAAGGTGGCCAAAGTTGCGATGCGTTAAGGCAGTTTTCCGACAACTGTTGATGCATGCAGTTCCAGAGCCAGTCCTAGGTGCAGTCCTTTGGATTCCTTCCTGAGTAATGGCATTTGCATTTCCAACTAGGTCTCGCCATTTAATAGCACACTTTTCAGGGCAGCCATTCAATAGCACTCGCAGCTCACAGCTCGCACTTGGCAATTAATCAAAGTTTTGCCTGCTCTCATTTTTATTGCGTTGCCTTGCCAATAATTAGCAATTTAATTGAATTTAAGTCACATTTCAAATGCACGCAGCAGAAGTGCCAGTGCCAATGCCCGGGGCCTGGGGCTAGGGGCCTGGGACCGGTCCCAAACCAAATTTCTAATTAGCACGCAATGCGTAAATAGCTTTGGTGCCTTTGACGCTTACGCTTTTGGCCAAAAGCTTTGGAATCCGCCTCCATTGTCAATGTAACACACTCACATGCCCAGCAGGGAGCCGGGAAAACACCTGCCCAGGTGTGCACTGGCGGAAAATTCGACAAAGAACTATAAGTTTGCAAAAATATTATTTTTTGGGAAATTATCCTAAAGATATGATGACAGATGAATTTAATGTTACTGTATTTTGTTTTGGCTGATTTAATTAAATATTTTGGTTACATTTTTAAAGCCCTATTAAATCATATTTGAACATATTTTTTTCTGTTTTTTTTTTTAACTAATTATCTTATTTATTCATTTCTTTTATGATTTTTAAGTTTTTATAAAAAGAGTCTATCATACTGGCAAAAACTGCAAAAATTGGTAATTAGATGCTTAATTAGAATTATAAGCACAACCTTGATCTTCGCATTCTTCTTCTTTTACTTTTTATCCTTAAAATAAGAGTTATACCTGCGATATAGACTAGTTTCGGTCATCTTCTGTTTCTTCTTTTGCTTAAAATTTGTCCCAAGGACTACAAGGAGTCTCTGACTAAGAGGAAGGGAGTAATTACTTTAAAAAATATATGTATATTTAAGACTGTTTTTGTAATATCAAAATATTTTTTCAAGTGTACAGCTACCTGGTACAGGTAGCGTTACTGTGCGTGATGTTTCAACTTAACGCAATTAACATGTCCAACTTAATTGATGCAATAAATGTTTGCCCTCGTATGCGACCGTGTGTGCCGAGCTCTACATGTGTGTGTGTGCGAGTGTGTACGTGTTGCCAACTGCGGCAGCCTTTTGCGTGTTGCCAAACTCAAATAGCAGGCTTACACAACGTCCTGCTGACTGTTTGACTCTTTGGGCCGTTTAAGCTACGCGTTTGCCCAACAAATTTGAATCAATTTGTCGAAATTGACTTTAGGCGTTCGCTTGATTAATTACCATTGTATCGTATTTAAATTCCGGCAAGGAGTGCAGGCGCCCGTGTGGGTGCCACTTTATGGGGCATTGTAAAGAGTTAATTAACGCTAATTAAGTTTATCACCCGCCCAATCGAATATACAATTCTGTTTACCGGGCGAAACCGAAAAATATATCATGACATGACAAATTGCTTTCTTTGCGTTGGAACACACCCACACAGGAATGCTAATGTGGGCGGCATAATTTCCAGCCACAAGCTTTAGCACTCGATTTGGCCATAATAATAAAGTGGCTGAAACCCACTTGGCACGCCCAGTTGTTGTCCGTTTTTAGTTGTCATATTTGTGGCTATCATGCTGAAACACACGAAAATAAATTCTATATATAAATTCTATAGTGTAGGTGTAGTAAGACAGTGAAAAGAAAGTCTGTGGAAATGTGTTTTTAAATAATGAGGAACTGTAAATAAATGACAAAGAAGTCAAAGCTGAATACATTTCAAGAAGTAAAGGAAACAAATAATATTAAAAAATAAATATTATATTGGATGTGAAGGCATAAAACATCATTTTGATATATTAATTCATCCTTACAGCTAAGCGATTAATTATTTTTAAGTTTAAAAATGTGTTAATTTACAGTTGTAATTAGACTTTAAAGCATGGTTTTAAATTTTAACAAATTTTAAAATATATTAGTGTGGAAACATTATGTTTTAAATGTATGTTTCCCCCAGTGCCCAGTGTGGAAACATATTGTAGTGGCCACAGGACGTGACTCTGGTAGATAAAAATGCAGGCGCAGTCAGGACTCACAAGTGCCTTGCTCTGGCTGGCAGGATGACAGAGAAAATAGTTTTTATACCTTCTGCTGTCCTGGCTGCTCATTTTCTGATCCTCTGACCTCTGATCCCCTGGCTGCCCCTGTGCGGCTGTACTGTCGTGTCGTATGTTGTTGTCAACTCATGTTGGCAATTTTCACCTGCTCGTTTGGTCGGCCGCAGCTTACATTTATAACAAACACGGCGGCAGCAGGTGCTCTTGCGGGGTTCGTTGGGAATGCGTTTATGATTTGCGGCATGTCCCGTTGCCACATAAATCAAATGCAATCAACAGTCCTTCGATAGCCACCTCTGCACATTATGCCGCCTGCTAAGCAGCACACCTGACGAAAAAGTAAGGGAACACCAATGGAAATTCAATTTCTATTTGCAATAAAACGCAGCAGGAGACAGGATTGAGAATAGGGCAGGAAATATCCACAGGACGACTGCAGTTTCTGGAAAAGACAAACGATGCTGGCGACAAACAATCTCTAGCATTCTCTATTAAATATTCCCTCCCTCGGGATACCTTCAATTTTCGTACGAAGACTGAGACTTTTCTATATAAATTTCGGAGGGCCTGCCAAATGATTTATTGGTGTAAAACGATATATGGGAAAAGATGTACAAATTTAATTCTTATAAATTTATTGAAGAAGCATTTAGAGTAACTTAAAAATAACTATATAAATTCGGCTACAACCAGAGCATTAATGGGTCGACTGCTTCTCCTTCTTTCCGTTTCCAATATTGCAAGGAAGTTGGACTCTGTCCGAAAATTCTGTTTGCTTCAACAGATTGAAGGCTGTGTGCCGGCGACACTTGAGTTGCACTATGGACTAGGCCACGCCCACTATGGGGGTGGAGTTCAATTTCTCCTTTGGCGGGAAACTCACTAGGATATCATTACCAAAAGCGATTCGAATTCGAATCGATTGGGCTTAGGTTTGGCTTGCTTTGGTTTTGCATTGGTTTCCTTTCGTCCTGATTGCGCTGCGATTCTCTTTTTTTTTGTATTCTTGCCTGGGAATAGTTTTTATAATTTCTTAAAAATACAAAGCAAATATTGCATAAGACGATGGGTCCCAAAAGCACAGCGGGATGCAGCTCCCTATAAATCCCTCTCTTTCGCAGACTATTTCTCTGTCTCTTTCTCTTCCTTGAGGTCCCTTGGCAGCATTGACAGTTTCGACAAAAAACTATGGCAAAAATGTAGGAGAGCGGAATGGCACAGAAGGATGTCGAGAGTGTAAAGCAAAGGAAGAGGAAAACGATATGAGCGCCACTTTCGAAATTGCTGGAAAAACAGGCGACTCTGCCGGTGTGTGTCTGTGTGTGGGGAAGTCTCTTGTATTTTATTGAAATTGATATTCTTGGCAGCAAATGCATTGGTGCCGAGCATATTACTTTTATTATATGTTGTAGCTGCCTTGCTGTGTCTTTCTCATCTGCGTTGCCAGAGCAGGCTTGGCCCATTAGTAGCCAAAGGGTATATAGGATTCACAAATGACTGGGACAGGTATATTATTACTTAAAAGGAGCAGTTTCTTTATAAGGGAATGTACTGAGGATAAAAAGAAAGATTATTTATGAGGATTAAATTAGAAGTAAAAAATATACTGAGTACAAATACAAGTAAGCTTTTCGTTTGATTACTAAACTACTCTCTTTTTATTGTTCTTACTTAATAGTTTGCAATGTATTTTACTTTAAAGTATATGGCTTAAATTCTTCTTAGAAAAACCTAAGGTACTCTATAGTTCATAAACCACTTGTTCCCATTATCCATGATTTTTTACAAACTCCGTTGCTGCTTTCTCTCTTTTTTTTGTAATGGCGAGAATAAATATTGAAAATGGCAAATGGGAATTGCACACAATGGCAGCTTGATCTCGCGCTCTCCTCCATAATATCCATCTATATAGCTTGCTATATTATTGTCAGGCTGTTAGTTTTGGCTCTGTGAGAGTGCAAAAGTTGCAAATGAGTTGGGGTCGCATGTCAGCGAGATATTTTAATATATTACGTGTGCCTGAGTGGAGAATCTCGTGAAATGGAAAGACATTTCCATTATGCATGAGTTGAGTTCCTCTCTTTTTTTCCTTTTCAATTAAACCTATCGTCAATTAAGAGGGTTTTTTTTAAAGAAATATAATTGCAAGAAAATGAATATTAATATATTATTTACAAAATAGTTTTTTAACCAAAAATAAACGCTTTATTCTGCTAAAAATAAATACATTTCTTTATTATAGCTGTTGGGTGTTCCTACTGGACAATGTTTTGCTTTAATTTTTAGAAAACTAAAAACATTTTGGCAGACCAAAAAACATAATTTTGGTTCTTCGAGCCGGATGGTGTTCTCAGGCCCTGCCCAATAATATTATGTTGCTTAAAACTTGTAGTTGGTTGGTTTTTCTTTAAGCCAAAATAACCCCATTTTTATGTTTCAATTAAAGTAATTTTCTGTAGAAAATCATACGATTTCTGCACTTCCAAAAAATACCAGACACTTTAAACGAGCTTCAATTTGTTGTTCACCTTTGTCGAAATTTCTTCCATTCGATTCAAGTGTGAATTGAGCTCGCTTACATGCCAATGGCTTTGGCGAATCATTTTAAAATTAGTTCGCCTGGAATGGAGCCCTGGGATTGCATAATAGAGCGCACACAATTTGGTTAAAATGTTAGGCCCAGGCTCCGTGTCCCCTGTCCATGATGCGAAACATAAGCAAACAGTTCATTATGCAAATGCAACATGAAACTTGGTTCGTTGGTGGATCCTGGCGGCAGGATCCTGCTTTATGCCGCTCTCTCAGTTTTGCCTGTTTATTGTGCACTGGCAAAAGGCAGACAGGAGCACAAAGCGCCAGGATACGAGGGGCAGGCGCAGCACCCGGAGCCAGGGCAGGAGGAGTGCAGAGTGAGTGCAGAGCCAGATCCAGGTGAGTCGCTGCAGCAGCGGCAGAAAAATAATTAGAGCCTACCAGGTGGGCACGCATTGTGCCCAGGACTCAGGGACACAAAAGGGGCTAGGGTCGGGTGCAAATTCGGTGCGGGGAAAAGGCGAGTCCGGGGTATTGTTTACCAGCTACTACGGTGTTGCTCCGACTCCTGCTCCTGTTCCTGTTCCTGCCTTGGCTGCTGCTCCCGTTCCTGCTCCTAACACTGCTCCTGGCCTGCCACTGGCAGTTCGTTGCCGTGACAGTTTCAATGTGCAAATCTGCATAAATGCGCATTTTAATTTTGTTGCACATTTTGCCGGCTGCCTCGTCTAATTGAAATGCACGCAGGCGGGAGGACGCAGCCGAGGAATATGTACCTATGCCCCGCTTGACTTTGGCTTTAAGGCCTATCTTTAATGCTCCGATGCACTGATAAATAGGGTGTTGGAATGTTATTTATGATAGATACATTTATTAACAATATTCAATATGGCTTTAGAAACAAGTATAGTAAAGTATACCTTAAATATCATTTACCTTAAGTCTCTTCAAACATTTTTTTTATTTAAATAATTTTAACAAATATAACACTGTAATTATCATATTATTTGATGTATTTTATGTCTAGTAAATATGTTTTTGTAAATGTCAATTATTTACCAAGTTTTAATAAATAACCAAATGCCAGAAGGCATGCAGTTTTATTTTTATGAAGTCAATCCTATTCCTTATATTTACCATGATAATAATGATTGATCATAAATCGTGATTAACAATATACAATACATCCTGATATCTCATTGATTTTCTTCCAGTGGATCAACACGTCACGATCATCAAGACAGCATTTTACGACCTCATTCCTGAAGGATGTCTGCGCCACATTTTTTGTTTTGTCTTTTTCGGCTGGCTGGCCATTAGCAAACCCTTTTGCGTTTATTTACCTTTATTTTTTATTTATGTATTTGCGTTTTATTATTGAACGGCCTCGCGACATGAATTTCAATGAATGTCAACCAAACGAGCGAACGAACGAACAGTTTTCCCCGCAGCCCGACGCCATTCATCCATTCCATTCCGCCAGGACATCGCATTCCGCCGGAGGGCAATGGCATTCCGGCCGTATCATTGTCATAAAACGAGCGTGTCATCACAAATGGCAACAAATTTGGCAAATTGCCAGAAATAAAATTTAAATTAGCAGTCCGAAAGCAACAACAGCAGCAACGATGGGACCTATTAAACGAGCCTCAGTTCCTCAAATCATTATCTGCCGGCTTGATTTCACCTTACCATCCGAAAGGATGTCTGTCCGCCATCAAAGTAATAAATAATCGAGTTCGGGTGGGAATTTCATGGCTGCTTAGGCACTCGCTTCTATCCAGCCAACCAGTAATTCATCAAGTTGCCAAGAAAAAAACCGAAAATAAAAATAAAGGAACACCAAGCTGGGTTCTTTCATATATATAAGCCAGAGTGGCGGGAACTACTCAAAATGCGTCAGCAATGATTTAATTTTATTCCATTTTCATGTCACCAAAAACGCATATAAACAACACCAGTGATGTTAAACAATAGAGATGTTTTAGGAAATGGAGAAAATTTTAAAAAAAAACTAGTTTGAGATGAGAAAAAAAGTGATGATTTATTTAGAAATCATTACAGGTTATATATGTTATTTATTTTTATTTATCTCCTTAAATAAATCAAACAATAATTTAATTTAAATTGAAGAAATAAGTCAAGAGAAAGCTAATTAAAATAAAAAAAATAAAGTATGTGTAAATATTGAAATCCATTTTTTTAAATAAAAAGAAAACCAATGGAACAAAACCCAAGAGTCACAATGTTGTTTGCTGCGTTTTAACTAGACTTTGGATGGTACTTCTAATTTATATTTTATTTACGAAAAATCAAATATTATTGATAATAAATAAAAAATATAACAACATCCTATACTGATGAGTTTTCTTGTCTTTATTTTTCGAGAGCTTTAAGTGTTTTAAGCACATAAGTTTCCTTATGATTTCATTTTAAAAAAATTCACAAAAATTTAAAAAGAATGTCTTACTATATACACAAGAAATTAAATACAACTTTAAAGAAAATAGTTAATTCTTAGTACTAAAAAAAAAACATTTCTGAGAAAAATATACCCATTAACCGGCATCACTAATAAGCACACATGCAGGGGCGGTGCTCATTATGCAAATTGCATGAAAATTCACATAAGCAGCTCACCAAAACTTATTTGTCACTGTCTTTTGCTTGTTAGTCAAACGAGCCAAAAAACTCAGAGGGCCAAAATGTGTGTGCGTGTGTGTGGGCCCCGCTTTTGTGGCTTACATTTTTATCACTCTTCTGCGGCTAGAGAGGGAGAGAGCGAGTGTCCTGTGGGGTGTCACTTTGCTGGGGGGTGTTTGTTTGCTGATAAACGGGAGTCAGAGAGACAGGAGGCAAACATGCAAACAATTTGATAAAGTTTGCAGCCAAAACACACCCCCGCCCCGCAAAACATACTTGGGCCAACTTTAATCGGGCTCTAATAAATGCTAACTGATATTAATGGTAAACTTACATTTCATTTAGGGGGAAAGCGTCCCCAAAAATGTTGTATAATTTTTATGGCTGCCACAGACTGGGACGCAGACTGGGATTCCCCGAAGCCAACAGAGAGTCACGCAATTTGCATAAACAAGTTGCCGGAAAATCTCGCCCACTCTTTTAACCCTCTGAAGCCACACAAACAAAAAAAAAAAAAAAACACCGAAATTTACGCGATGCAAACGTGAGTCCGATGCTGATCATGTGGATTATTTTCGGGCTGCGATTTTTGGTTTGCCTGCTCGTGTCCCTGTGCCTCATTTCAGGCCGCGTATTTGATTGCCATTTCCCTGATTTCCCAACGATATTTCCCACGATACTTACCCCAAAGGCAAGAAGGGGAAACCTACCCAAAATTATAATTAAACGCTGCATACTTGCGGCACAGCTTTCAATTTAATTATCGCACCCGCTGCACAAAAGCGAATTTCAGCTCTAATTAGTGAAATTTTGTTTCCGCTGGAGAGGGTTCGGTTTTTGGGAATTCATTGACTGCACTCTGGAGGGGATTTCATACCAGGTTTACTTCCTAAAATGGGGAATCAATCGAAATGGTATGTGCAGTTGCCGTCAGATATTGGCGGATTTATTTCAGGCTGAGCATTTGCTCTATTGATTATGAATGAGTACATATCGCAGGCATTTGGCTAATTTGGCCATTTTTAAAATGCAAACATTTTTTGGGGGAAGCCAACAATAATAAAAGCCTATTATTGTGCAGAAAATATTTGAATATTTGTGCTGAAAGAATTTGCTTAATGAGTGGTGCTCGCATATATAAATCATAAATTCATGTATCCATAAAGCTTGGCTTTAAATACCGGCATAAAATATATTTATGAAAAAGTTTTGTTTCCCTTTTTGTAAACTGTAACTGCTGGATGTAATTTGTTTGAGAATATTTAACTACTCGTAAAAGGCTTCAAATTTGTTAAAATTTTCTAAAATATTTATGCTAGAGGTGTTTGGTTTCTTTAAATATATTTTAATCCCCTATACAAATTCTGCATTCCTTGTCAATTTAAGATTTTAAAGACTTGTTGCTATTTCCTTTTATTTATCCGTTTTTGTAAATTACTGAGAATCAAAGGAAGTATTTTGAAAAGAGTTCTATTCTATTTCTATTATATATATTTTTAAATAAATATATTTCGTTCCTAAAAAATCCTTGTATTCCTGGACTATTTTATGTTTCAAAAACCTCTTCGCATTTAATGTTTCCTTTTTTCCCTTTCCCATAACTTGCCATACGAGTACATGCCGAAATCTTTGCAAAAGTTGTTGGCATAATTTTTTCTCTTTTTTTTTTGGGTTTTTTCTTTACCAGTCTGCTTGTTCGTGATTTTTCCCTTTCTCTACCTCCTAAGCCCCAAGAGTTTTGGCTGGTTTTCGCCAGGCTCCGCTGGCTTGGATTGTGTATAAACTTGTCAAATTCAACTGTCAAACGCACCTGTCGAGCGTAACAATTAGCACGGCTGCAATCCGGCAACAAGAGTGGCAACAACAACGGCAACATCGACGACTGGCATTTGGCAAACGGGCGGCAACAAGGGCTTCCATCCACAGCCCCACTTCAATCCCGGCGAAGCCGTCCTCGTGGGAACTGGAATGCCAGTCAGTGGCCGATGGTCAGAGTGCCCGAAAAGGTGCCAATGATTTACGAGCGTTTGTCGAATTTGTCAAAAATTGTTCTTGCTGCTGTTGCCCTTTTCATTTGTCTGGTTAGTGTTAGGGAGAAAAAATAAAGAATTAATTATTATGGTTCCTTAAAAACAGGGGAAAATTATGGTAGAGTATGGTTAATTTGGGTGTTTTAATATAATTTTTAGGTATTATAATAAGTTCAATATACTACTTTTATTTAAAAATGTATTTCTGTTTTTTAGGACTTATTTAGAATAGTATATTATTATGTTTAACTAGACAATACAATTTTCTTCTTATTTTCAAAGCCTTGAAATTCTACATTTCCCAGGCAGCAGAGTTTTCCGGTGCTCGGTTTGTTTGTCTTCCACTTCCACTTACAAAATCGTTTTTAAACTCCTACTTATATTCTCATAAATTCCTATCAATAAGTCTTACTTTTCTATATATTTCTCTACTATTTTTTCACATTATTTTGATTGACTTGTTGCTAATAAATAGATCCAATCAAAGGGCTTTCCTTTGGCTTTCTTCCTTTATAACTCACTCTTCTTTTCCCATGGCTGTAATTTGTCGCACGTCCATTACTTAGCTGGTCAATTAGGTGGCAGGCAGCTTCATTCGGGGACCATTGTCAATTGCAAAAACTAACGCAAACAATTTGCTGGCTCATGCCGAAAGCCGCCCGTCCTCGGTGCTGTTGTCCAAATTACGGACGGCTTTATAAATGGCGGCAATTGCGACGGAAATGTGGCGCGTTCATGGCGTTTTTATGCGGAAATGACATTGTTAGTTCGGTGGCTGCGAGAAATTTGCATAATAATAAAGCAAAAACGCGGCTGACTTATAATATGAAATTGGGTGGTTGGACGGCCGTCCGGCTGGCCACTTAAGCGCTGCAGCTCGTTTTTGCATTTGCATTTTCGGCTAACAAGAGCAGAGAGCTGGCCGGCAGCAGCAGAGCTGGCCAATTACCTGAAATCAATCAAAAATATTTCACGATCTCAATTGTTTGTTTTGGCCTCCTGCTTGTTTTCCTTGCCGTGCAAATTACTCCCGGACAAAGGAAAATAGGAGGAGCGGGCGGCACAAAATAAAAAATAAACATTTTCTTGGCAAAGTTTCATGAATTTCCAATCGAGCCCCCGGCCATCGCTCGTTCGAAAATTTAATAAGAAATTATTGAAACCATTTGCGGGGTGAGGTATTAAATTCAGCTTCACCTTCAGACTGAACTTCAACTTTTATCCGGAGCTCTGGGCCACAGAAAAACTTTGCTGTATTGCTGTGAGTATTTTGTATTTTGATATCAAAAAGTTATTTGGCCAGACATTGCGGATGCTTTAAGGCGGTATGCTGTGCAAAATGTTTGCTTTTCATGTTGACCCACCATAAAAAAAAAAAAACAAAAAATGCTCGTAAAAATGCGTCACGCATTTTGTGAAACTGCACAGAAAAAACGGGGAAAGAATCAGGTGTGGTGTTTTGGCACAAAAAAATCTAGATTTATGTGCCAGCAGCTCTGGCAGACAGTCGTTTTTGCTCTGCTAAGGAAATGTCTCAACTCCGGCGTATTTATTGTAAGTAAACTGTACACACGGCGTATACGCAATGCTCGCACAATTAGTTTGGGTGCTCATACGCCGCGTGGTCGCCGCAGGGCTCACAATTTATCAATTTTCATCAATCAATGTCGATTGGCAAATCTCTGGCGTTAAAAATGGAGGACAGACAATCCGTATTTCGTATTTTCTTTTTATTTCTCTTTTTTGTAAAAATTATTTTCCAATTTTTATATTTTTTTGCAAAATAAATGGCCGCTGCCATTTGTTGACATGTGCGATGGCCTCTCACTGTCCCTGTCTCTCTCTCTCTCTCTATCTGGCTGTGCAAACGTTGATTCATTAAAATTCAATTTTCACTTTGGCCTGTGTGCGTGTGTCCCGTTTAATTGGACCCTGTAACAGATTGCGTTACATCAACATATAGATGGAATAAATATAACACTGTGCTTCGCGACCTTGAAATATTAAACTAAATACTAAGAGCTAAGCACGACAGTTCTAAAGGTCAACCCACACAGCTTATTGCAACTGTTTCCCCCCCCCCCAAAGTACTTTACTTCTTCAACATTTTAGGAATAATATTTTGTTTGCAGCGGTTTTTTAATAAACTTTTACAGCACTCATAAAACTTGGACCAGAAGTTGCTGCGAAAAAAACTTTTTCGCATAAGAAATTTATGTAAAAAACTGCAAAGCTATTTTTTTTGCCTTTACCATTGCTATTGAGACGCGGAAAATGAAGTTGCAACTTGCCACAAAAAGATTAATTTGATTGAAAAGTAACAAAAGTTTGAGGAAATAATACATTTATGCTGAGATTCATGGCCGACAATTAGAAGTTAAGCAAATATTTGCGGCCAACGAAAATCAAATGTCGATTCCCATCGTCATTATTCTAATCCCCCGACATGTTGGTGGCCCATCAATCACTTGACTTGTTGAAAATGATTTCAATCAAATGTTGCTTAAGTTTTGTGGGCAGGTAACATGAGAAATTAAGTTGGCCCCCCCTTTTTGGGGTGTTTTCTTGGGGTTTTCTTGGCGCTTCCTGGTGGGCGGTGGATTGATTGATGTGCGTGTGGCTGAAGCTTAAGTCCACCCAGCTCTGAACAAAAATTTCCCTGCAAGATTTCGGCTACGGAAAATGCGTTTCAAACGCAGTCGAGTGGAAACTCTCAACGAGCCCGACAACGATGACTCCTGTTTGGCTTTGGCCAACGGATTTGAGTGTTTTTATTTGTCTGTTTGTTTGTTTTTCGTCTTTGTCTTGGCTGGCTGGATACCCCCTCCATTCGGCGAGTAGGTGCCGGGGGACGCCGAAGATGACGACGTCGAAGAAGACTTGGCAGTGCCAAACGTCAAGCATCATTGGCCACAGCAAGCAGATGGATATGGAGAGCCAGGAGCACTACAAGAAAAGGTCATAGAAAAATGTTTTCAAAGTCTATCTTAATCTCATTAAGTCGTTAAATTTGCCTTAATTTTGCTTGTATTATTGTAAAATATTTTTATAATTATTTAATAAACTCCAATCAGTTTCCCACTATAGTTGCTTGGTTATTTTTTGCTCTGTAAGATCTATAAAAGGAACAGACTGATAGAAGAAGCTGCTGCAGCCGCAAGGAGTGTGTGCGTATACTATATCCCAGGCTAAGTGTCCCGATTCGTATTTCTATTTCTGTTTCTGTCTGCGTCTCCTGCATTATTTGCTAATCTGCACAACGACAAAAACGATTTTCAAATTCTATGGTCTGTGTGCGTATTTATATTTTATTTGTGCAATTCTAGAAGCATTTCGAGAAGGGGGTCTGTCCCCAGGCCCCCATACATCTGTTTCCACTCCTGCTGGATTTACATTTTGATTTGTTTAGCTTTTCGGTAGTTTTTCCCTGTTTTTCTCTTATCAGAGTTGAGTTTTGCCTTTGACAGCGGAGTGCTGAATAATGTAATTGATTTAGATGACTTTAAATGAATTTTCCGCAAACTTTTCTATTTTGAGACAATGCATTAAGTGGAATTTTGAGCCGAGTGAGCACCTGGCTTGCTAGCAGCAGCAGCAGCAGCAGCAGCAGCAGCTCACCCCGGCGAACAACGCATTACTCATGTTTTGTGGTGGCAAAAAAGAAGAAAAACTCACACACACAGCTGGAAGGAAAAGCGATGGAAAAGCGGGTGGGAGCGAGGTTACACTTCAAAGACATGGCCGCGTGTCTCGGTGTTGAAGTGAAAAATATGTGAAATTTAATTTTCCTAAGTGATTTTTCATGTAATTCGGCACCTGCTATTATTTCTTTTCAATTTTCCGTTGTTGTCTACTCGTACATATACTTGATAACACTTTTTTCTTGCTTTCTTTTTAGCCCTGCTGATCAATTGTTAATGCCATGTGGATGTATCTGCTCTGGCGTTCGGGATTTTCCATCCACGAAGGAGAGAAGTGCTGC
This sequence comes from Drosophila seguyi, assembly GCA_008042675.1. Taxonomy (NCBI): domain Eukaryota; kingdom Metazoa; phylum Arthropoda; class Insecta; order Diptera; family Drosophilidae; genus Drosophila; species Drosophila seguyi. The sequence continues at coordinate 52,780 of VNJU01003266.1, forward strand.
TCCATTCTTTATAGTAGACATTTCAGCGCCTTGTGAACTTGGTAAGAGGCCAGCCATGCATCACGGGCAAACTTTCTTTCCGCCACTGTCGTTGGCTTGCCAGAACTTTTGGCAAGAAATATGAAAATTACATTTTCTATATGTTACCCAGGGGGGATGGGTGGTAGGTCAGAGGCGTCGGAGTTCCGGGGATCCGGAATGGGGGCCCTATGGTTTGTGGCTGCTTTCGGGGCAAATGAGCCCTGCAAATGGTGCATGCAAAGCGTGTGCGCTGATTGCGCCCAATGATTGCGCAAACGGGCCAGCATGACGGAGCGTTTTGGCCATGACATTTCCCCGGGGAATTGGGTTAGCAGTTGCAGTGGCAAAAGTGCACAGAAAAAAAAATTAAAAACAAACAGGAAACGTATCCGGCTTCCAGTCTGCAGAAGGCGTTGCTTCCGTTTTTGGCTCTGACGTGCAGGAAATATTTTGGAGAGCAAATAAAATGGGATTTTCTTCTGTAAAGATGCAGTTTTATAAGTTTTTTTTTTATAGGAAATACATCTATTAAAATTTAAAAATCCGTTATTTTTATATCTCTTACTCTTGATCTAAAGAGAAAATGGAAAAAAGCTTAATTTTTGCTTATGAAAAACGGGCTATGCTTCGTAATAGTTGTTTATATCAAATGTTGCTTCGTATTTTTGTATATTTCATTAATACTATTTAAGTAATACTTCTCATTGTGTAATACTAAGCATCTGCAGCAGTAACTGCGACACATTTAGCTTCCCACACTCGGTTATCGCACTCGCACCATTACGATTCCTGACCCCACGTAGCGCTTGTGACCCCACGCACGCCGGAAAGTGTGCCACAGAAAGTTTAAAGCTCAGAGCAGTTCATAAAAATCAACCCAAACCGAAAACACAACTAAATGGAATAAACGGGAATTATGCACTCCTCATGAGCCATGAACACAACTCACGCCAAGTAATTACACAGGGGTGTTGAATTGCCACATTTCTTTTTTGGGTATGATTAGTTGAGTATTTTGTGGATATGTTTAAACTAAAAAGAGAGAAATTATTAAACGAAGTAAATAAGTAATAAGATTGTCAAGCAATTTATTCATTTCATGCAAATTCAGGAAATCAGGACAAAACATATGATATTTTAAAGGGGATATAATATAAACATATTCGAACGTTAAGAAATAGTTCTGGGTATTTATAGGGGGAAAATAAACTTTTATAGAGTTCATAATATAAAATATCATATATTATATATAGACAGAGAACTAATAAATATGTAGGTCCAAAGTTTTCAAACATTCAATTCTTGCTTATATTTTCCTTACAAAAATCAATTTAACAAAAAGGAGTAAATAATAAATAAAGAGTTATTCAACATAGTGTAGAGTATTCCACATTTTCCTTCCATTCTTTAGCTTTTCCCATCTGTTTTCTCCGATTCTTGCGTGACTGAGGCGTGGCCGGAAGGGTGTGAAGTTGTAGGAGAGGGGTGAAGCTCATAAATTTGCGGCGCTAATGCCATAATGCCGTTTTATGAAGATGAAAGTCGTGCGTTTATTTCATTAAACAAATAATAACAGCCGAAAATAAACCGCAGCAGCAGCAAGGCTTCCACCCAACCCTTGGCTTGCTTTCCCCAGTCCTGGTATTTTTCCCCGCCGCCTGTTTACCCCCTCCGCCGCAGGACATGGTGCTGCCATCGTATCCAACGGCTTAATGAGTTGCTGCCGGCACATGCCTCATTGAAGGTCGAAAGGCTTACTCCCAGATACACTCCCCGCAATTGAATTTATGGCAGCACATGTACATTGGGGCAAGGGCGAAACTGTGTAAATATTTCTTATGGCATTAACGCAAATTTGTTAACAAATTTGTTTGTGCCTACAAACGAATTAGCCAACATTCCCGGCTCGGCGTCAATTAAGTCGCTGCTGATTCCCAACTTGCAGTCTCAATCCGGGAGAAGGACTCTCTGAGTCCTCAGCTCTGGGTCTTGGTTTCTCTCTCCCCGGGCACTGGTAAATAAATCAGACCCAATAGAATGTGCAGAAATTTAAGTTGCCGAGCTATACGGCTGGGTCTCATATTTCAAGCTGCTTGTTAAGTGCATGTTTTATGATTATTATCGCAATAAAAACTCGGAAGCTTCAGCCAACAGGCGCCTAGGCGCTGTTCCTTTGCCTTTGCCGCAAACAAGTAAATGATACGCCCCAGTCGCAATCCTGACTGCCTGCCAGCCCGCCAGGATGCAGGACTCGGGCACGGCAGACAGGTGGGCCCAGTGCCTGGCCGGGGCATTATAAAGGCAATAAGATTTTCAAAATACGACAATTTATGCAATAAACTTTGAAATTTATGCCATTTCGTCTGCACAGACGCAGCAGTAGCCGACATCCTGTCCCCCGATCCTTTGCTGATTTTTTGCCAGGACTAAGCTAGCTCTTTCTGCTCAACGGTGGTGGTGGTTCCCTTTTTTTTTCTTTATTGCCGGCCCGAGTGCTCAAGTATCCGGGAGGCTGGCGTCTTAAAGTCAATCCTTGCGCTAATCCCCAGCAAGTGCGTTCCCGTTGACGATGCGCCGTTCACTTTTGACTCTGCAACTTTATATTTTGGCGAAAAACGCTTACCGTTTTCTAGCCCCTCCTCCCGTCCAGGCGAAACTCGATTGTCGCTAATGTAAATTTATTTGCGCCGAAAGTTGGGCGCGTTTTGGGCTTGGGATTTGCATGAAATGAGATAAGCAAGTGGCATTTTGCCTGGAAGGCAGAAAAACACTGCCATTGCTGCTGTGTTGCGGCTTTGTGGGGTTAATAATAAGTGGAAGTTTCGGCAAACTGGTGGGTGCTTATCCTTTCTTAGTTTGGAGACTTTTCTGTTGTTGAAAATGTTCCTTAAAGGAATAATAAACTATCTATGGCGGTATATAGAGCTATTATGATTTATTTTCTGTATACAAAAATATCTCCTTTTTTTTTATAAATATACAAATTTAAATATTACAGTTGGGCATTATTTTAAATATATAAATATAAAGTTTAAAAGATTTTTGAAATTGGTAAACTATATTCTGCAGGTTAAAAGGCTTTTATTAATTAAAGATAATTATTGAGAAATTAGTTCCCAAATAGGGAATCCCAATATAACATTTTCTTTTTATTACAATTCGTTCCAGGTTTATTTATAAATCCCTCTTTAAAATTAGCTTAGAAAATATAATTACATAATGTAGAAAATGTTTAATGTATATTTTCTTCAGAATAAGATTGCCCAAATTTGTTTCTTAAAAAAATAAATTATGTTTTCTTTATAATTAAGCAAAAAAAAAGAACAAATTTAACAACTGAGAAGTCCTTGTAATCTGTCAAGTACTTAGGACTAAAATCAACTCTCAAAGGAAAACAATTGTTTTGTTTAAAATTCTAGAAAAAAAAAAATAATAAAAATAAACCCCCGAAAAAAAACTCTTTCTCTATGTTGTCCATTTGATAATTACAATTTTGTTGCCCACTCTCGGCTAAATCACCATTCCGAAACCCCTGGCTTTTTGGCCATGAAACGTAGCTTTATTAACTCGACAAAAACGGTAAATTATATGACTGCTTTAGGTGTTTATATAGCCATAGAGCCATAAACATTGTTCCGGGCCGGCTGGCTATTGCAGATTTTGTTCAAAAAATATAAAAAATATATTGCCTACTTCCCAGTTGAACTTTTAAGCTCCCCTCACCGCCCCATCATCCATTCGTCAGTTGATCCTGGGCTGAGTGTGTTTTTTCCTTCTTATATATACTTTTTTTCTTTTGCTGGCGAGCGAGGATTCCGGACTGAAGTCTCCTTTTTGGGGATTAGGCGAGCGGTCGACCAACCGCCCCTAATCTTTGGCAAATCAACACCCCGAAGAGAGAAAAACATTTCGGTGGAAATCTTTTTTGGCCAGCACACCTGCACCTTTCGTCAGGGCCATTCGGTTGGCCATTTTGGCTAAGCGAGCAATCCGTACCTGCAGTCGATTCATTTGATACCTTCGACTTTTATAGGCGTTAATGGAAGGCTTTCAATTGGGTCTAGAAATCACAAACAAAGAGTTGGAGTTTGTTTAAAAATATATACAAAAATATATAAATAAATACAAACTGATTTATATTTATTAATTCAATTTCGAGAAACAGGGATTCTTATTTTTGAGTCATATAGAGTAAGTTTTCCATTAATTTTAATATATATATTTTGCTTGATAGCACTGCACACCGGGTATTACATAGTCGTCGCCTTTAAGTTTTATGTTCCCATTTCGTCTCTTTTTTGTGGGCTTCCTTGACAATATTCTCGCACCTTTTGCTGATTTTTATTTCGATTTTATTTCGGCATTCGGCATTTTATTGAGGCCCTTTGCCACGCCCCCTGACTGGGGGCCCAACCTTTTCCTGTGATTATTACTATGACTTTGACGCCCGAGGACATTGCTCTGCTTTCGGTCCCAGATCATAAACGGCCAAACGAGCTTTTGAGCGTAGTTATGTATTTCTTTCGCCATTTCAGCTTATTTTTATATATTTTTTGTTTTCTATTTCGCCACGCCCACACTACATACTTGCATAAACCATACACAAATATGTATAGAAGTAAATGTGTAAGTGGGCGGTTGTGTAATTTCCTAGTATGACCATAAAATATGGCAACAAAATTTATGCGCAAGGAAAAATCTCAATTATTTGGCAATCAATATTATAGAGAGGCCCCAATGCCATTCGGCGGCCATAAAGGACCTATAAATTATACAATAAATGTCCTTGAATCGTGGGGATTATTTAACATAATTTAAATTTATGCTTGTAATCGACGCCCGAGGAACAAGGTTGCCGACAGTTTGACCGGAAGTCGGTTTAGTGCGCCTCGGTCTTTGTCTGGGACTCAGACTCGGCATTGTCCTTTTCCCCGAGGACTCGTTAATCAGCGTTTTTTACGCTTGCCTGCTAATGATCTGTCTGTCGGTAGCCGCGCCCATGTCTGTGTCTGTGCCCGCACCTGTGTGGGTTATATTTCCCTGTAAGTGTGGCAGTAAAGGTATAGGTGTTGTGTCCGCCATTTTCCAAGGATCTGCCGCGCCTGCTACGGCGGCTTTATCGCCGGCTGTCGTCTTACTCTGAAATTAAGCTAAGTTATCCTTGGGGCCCCTGGCAAAGTCGTGTCTATGGCAATTGATTTGCCGTGGGAAAAATGTTGTCCTTCTTCCTTCTTAAAGTATGTGCGAAGGGAAATAAAAGTTGAAAAAGCTGCCTGTGAGGTAAGATTATCTGATGAACTTGAAAGTTTGGGGTCACCGGGTGGCCATTTCAATATATATTCTTCTGCCTTAGCCTAATGACAATTATTGTGGTGTTTTGTAAACATTTTTTGCATTGTTTTTGGTTTAAAATGGAACCTATTTAAATTTCTTTATTTATTATATATAAAATACAAAATATCTTCAAGCAACTCACTGTCATATATTTTCTAAGAAGTTATATTTTTCTTTATTTTTTTTAACTTGTGTTTACTTTT